>JADHZB010000970.1:3891-29176 GCA_015657535.1 Nephromyces sp. MM_2019
GAAGAAGAAGAAGAAGAAGAAGAGAAAGATGAAGATACAGAGAAAGATGAAGACGAAAACTTTGAAGAAGAAGATGAAATGAAAATAGAAAAGATCGCAAAGATGAAAAGAACGTATATAACGCAAGGATGAAGCGGACCAAAGCTACATACACACATCACCTAAACATTGAGATCAACTGGATGAAATAAACTTTCCAGAAAACAGCGAAGCATACTCGTACACACACCGCTGATTCTGCCCAATCTGCTCAATATTCAAGCAAAAATCAGATTGATAAGGCATCTTACCTTCCTGTTCATTTCAGCTATCGCCTTCATAATGGCAGAGTTTTCCTTCTCAATCTCCAGAGCTTTTCGCAGTTCCTGAAAAGAGCGATAACTGCAAATTTGAGAGATTATCACATTTTCTAGCGTCTTTGCTGCCTAAAGCCCTTAACACATCCTTCCTCTGTTTTTCTAGTTTTTCGGACCGAGAATACTCATGGATATGTGTGTGTGTGTGTGTGAGTATGTGCGAATATCTTGTTTGGTTTCAGAATACTTCTGCTTCAACTAGCAACACCATCCCAGATTATCGCACTTTCTCGGCATTTCATACGATTTGCTAAGATTGCTAAACGCGACAGCTTTTCTTACGTGTGTGTGCATCATCTTGTTTTGCAGGCATATCAAGCTCCATGTACTGTGTAAAACACAGCCAACCTACTATGGCCTCATTCATTGGATGTCAGTGGCGTCTACTATGAATGTCTGGGTTGTGTGTTTCGTTGAAATATTGTGTACAGTAAGTGTTGCGCTGTGTGTAATGTTATGGGCGTGGTGTTGTGTCTGTCGTGCGCTTTCTTTGTTATTTGTTCTGTGTGTGTCATGCAATAATGTGCTGCATGTGCTTCGCTTGCCCTGTGTGCTTTACCTGCTGTGTGTGTTGCACCTATTTGGGGGGCTGCACCTACTGTGTGTGCTTCACCCACTACGTATGCTTCAGCTATTGTGTGTGCTTCTCCACCTGTAAGCACACCCCTGCCCGTTCAAATCACTCGAACGTTTCAGCCTGGAACTGTGAGTTTTCTAGAGTGTGTGCGTAGGTATCAACGCTTCTTCGCTGCTACTCCTTTGGTGCCCATGTGTGCGCATTTTTGTTGCTTCATTTCCATACATAGACTCAACATTTTTCATACAGTTCAGCAGACACTCATATATCTTCCTCTTCTACGGTATCTTTGGTGTTTTTTCTCATAAAAAACAGTCAAAATCCGCCCTCGTTAATGCTTTTCTTGTGCGTTTTGCTACTCTTTCATCTCACAATTCCAACCTGTTCTGCTTCATTGAACTCGTCCAAACACAGCAACGCCAAGCCCTTCCTATAAAGCGCCTTGCAGTTCTGAGGATCAATCTCTAAGGCCTGAGGAAAGAAGAAGAAGAAGAAGAGGAAGGAGAAGCTGGAAAAGAAGAAAATGATAAAACTGGAGGAGAATTAGGCCAAAGAAGGAGTACAGCAAGGCAAAATAGAAGGCGCACAGCAGCAGGCACAAAATCATCAAAATAGATGAAAAACGGTCGAAAACATAGGCAAAGAATTGCATTTTATATTTGTCTTACTCAGTGTATGTACACCTAATAATGCCTAGTTAAGGTTCAGGTTTCGCAGGGAATAGTAGCATGCAGAACCTGCTGGGCTAAACTTTGTGTGTTTTAGAGTAAAGAAAAGTTCAGCATTCAAAGGCTTTAACTTGCTTTTAGATAAGGTGCATATTTCACATAAACAACCTACAAATTTAGTGCGGCATGAGTACGCTTTCACACACACACAGTCATACATGCAAGCACGTGCATATGCACACCAGCGCATGCAAAGGGGCACAAACACTGAAACCAATATACCAGCACAGGTACACGGGCACAATCACAAGCACCCACACACGCCCATACACACGCACACACCTAAACTCATCCACATCACACACACCCACACAAATGCACACTCCCACATACACACACACCAACAAACACACTTCCATAACACGCACACACACATACACGCACACATCAGCTACTGCTTTTAGCACTCCCACCAATAACTGCACATTACCTGCCTACATTGTAGGATAACCTCAGGGTAATTCTTAATGTGAAGCTTGCAGGCTGCTAAGTTAGTATGACAGGAGAGCTTTAACTCATCAAACCTCTTCTGCTCTTCTTGTGTGCTTGGGAAGGCGTAATCGAATTGAATAAGAGCCTGAAGATATTGATGCAGCGTGTGTTCGTTGAAGGAGCTGATGCGTGTGCGTGTCTTGCAGTGTTGAGCCTGTTGGTCGTGTGCCTATTATCCGTGTGTGTGCGTGCGCGTTTCTCCACAAGTCAGTATGCCTTTGCCTTTCAATTCTAACGTGTGTGTGCCAGCGTGCCAGTACGTGTGTGCTCGCCAATGTGATTCTTTCTAAGGTCTTTCTTTACGAGTTTCTACTTCTTCAGGCCCCTACTTACACACACGAATATACACTTAGGCTTGCTCAAGCATAAGATAAGTTTGTGCGTGTGTGTACTTCACTTTTTGAACAGAAAAGAGCACTTTATCTTCCAACTATTCATCACCTTCCTGTAGTTCACAGCCGCCAGTCCATAGTTCTTATCTTGGAAGGCTTTGTTACCTTCGCACTTAAACCTGCACACGCACACACACATGCATACCAGTCAAAGCAGAGCCCTTGGAAAAATGAGGCCGAAGTGCTCTCACTGATGGAGAAATAGAGAAAGAGATGCACACACATAGAGGGAGCAAGAGAGGGAGAGAAAGGGAGAGACATGCTTACCCACATACGGAGGGAAGAAAACCAAGAGATGCACACACAAAGAGAGAAAGAGATATGTGCATATAAACAGAGATGCATACAAAGAGATATAAGCATAGATATGCACACACATGGCGATAAACAAAGAGGGATACACACAGTTATGCACACACAGTAACACACAGAAATAGATGCACACATACAGGAATGCGCACGCACAGATAGATACGCATGCACATGCTTATATGAACACATAAAAACTCACACAATAACACACTCCCACACTTACACGCTCAAACACTCGCACACTCACACACGCATACTAACACATTCCGACACACACAATTAATACATATACATCAAACGTAGCACATCTTCTTACATGCTTGCTGCCTCTAATTTCTCATCAGTAGACTTTTCATAAAGACTTCTTTCCTAAAATGAAGAGAATTTCGCTTCGTTAAACATCAAAAGATGAAGTAAACAGCGAAATCCATGATACAGTATATAAAGCAAATACAGAAAAATACACACACACTCAAATGCACTTAAATGCACAAACAAATAACCATATACACACAAACACACCAAAAAAGAAACACACACGCACAAGCATAATAACAAAACACACACACACCGGCACATACACATGCAAACACATAAATGCACACACACCCACACACAAACACTCAAAACAACAAAAAACATGGCTTAAAACTTCATGCACATGTCTCTTTCCCTATTCCAAACACAAAGATCTACATATTGCCACCACACACACACAGCGTCTCTTTACCAAAAAATCAAAAACGAGTGTACGTACACCAAATCTTCACGATTGTCCACATCTTCCCGCACACAGCAAGCAATTACCTTTGAATGATCATGGTTGCAGCCTGAAAACATACTTTTATACTCTAAAATATCGTCTGGGCATTCACTCTTTACTTCCTCTTCTTCCTCTTCAGATTTCGAATTTTTACCATCAATTTTACCTTCTGAATTGAAGATTTTAGCGAATCTTTCCCACTTTCCATAGTCTATCATCGATACCTTCTGTAGCTGCAAAAAGAGGGGGAGGAGAGAGAGATAGCAGGTCTATGCATATGCGATAAGAAGAGGAGACACACAGATTAAATGTTATGTCTTTGTGCAAGATAACGCACAAAAAAACAAGTGAGAGTCCACTACAGGCAAACACGCAAAGACAGGCAGACGCCAAGGAAATAACTATATCAAAAACACACACAATCCCTCACCAAAATATTCACTTTCCACCCACACTACTGGAACACACACACATTGACTAACATCGAGGGATGTGAAAGCTGAATACACACAAGTAAAAAGTATATCACACTAACCACACACTGAAAAGGCATGCCAAGTTAGCTTTCGCACACACACTTAAGCGCATCAGGTTACCCTTCACACGGGTAAGCATATATATTGTCTTTCGCACACAAATTAAACAATAGCTAGAAGCTAGCTTTCTCAAGCACGCAACAACCATATCAATCCACCACCCTACACACACTCAGCAACTACACCAACCTCCTTGCTCTACACACACTCAACCACATCAATCGCTCCCCTCCTCTCCCATCAATCCCTCCCGATCAATACACACTTCACACATAACATCACACACACACTCACCTCTGTTGATTCCTCAGAATGGATATCACCACCCCGAGCGGCTATCCTCTCATCCCCAGAAGCTGGCTTAACAGACAATCCCTCCTTCTTCTCAGAGAAATCATTATTATGCAAAGAAGAAACTTCGAGGAATCGCCGAGCAAAGTCTCTAGCTTGCACGCTGGTCTCAACTATTGTGTGTGCCATTACTGCATCTAATAGACTCGGAGAAAAGAAGATTTTTTTCCTCCTATTCAAGAGCTTCCGAGAGGTTGGCTATGCCTGCTACCCAGAAATTTAATTCCCACCTGTTTCGTGCAAAAATGTATAAAATACGTGTTTCTTGTAATTCTCCAGATAAAAGTCGGTTTCCAGGAAGCAAAAAAACTCAAAAAGCCCATTTTGCGGGACTTTTCAGATGAAAAAATATAAGAAGGAAACGGGTAAAGACACGACGTACTGAGTCATCTGGAGGTTTTTTAGAGAGAAAAAGTGTGTGTAGATCCTATTTTTTGGAAGCTTTTATCTATCTTTAAAGGAAGAAATAGTAAGAGACAAAGCATGTGTAGATCCTTCTTTTTGGGGTTTTTTAGCTACGTTAAGCAAAGTCTTTAAAGCTAGAAACAGTAAGACAAAGTGCGTGTGTGTAGATCCACCTAATCCGAGGATTTTCAACAATTTTCTTGAAGAAACAGAAGTGAAGAGTCAAGCGGCTTATAATGCTTTCCCACACATTTATTTTAAATATCAAAGGCAGCGAAATTTAGTGATGCTGTTTGTATGTTTCTTCAGAGGATATTATTCCCCTTCTGAAAATGCTCACTATTAACCAATGAGTCTCAGAGTTAAGACAGAGAAATGGCTGGGAAATCAAAAAGAAAAAGGCGATTTGATCTCAAAATGAGGAGGCTGAAAGCAGGCGATTAGAAGATAGCGGAAAAGGAAAAATTTTAAAGCAGAGGGAGGAAATTTGATTTGTATATTATCAGTTGCTGGAATATCCTACCCCCCAACGGGAACGAAGATCAAGAAGAAGATGGAGAAGAAGAAGATGAAGAAGAGGTGAAAGAGTGGAACTTGCTTCATGGGTAGGGGGTTCCACTTTTGATGGCACCGCTGCGCAGAGGAAATCTCAGAAGAAGGGGGGGGAGAACACCCACTTTTCTACTAAATTTTGAAAGGATGAGGTAGCTTCAGTGAGGGATTGAGGTGTGTGTGTGTCAATTAAGGCGATGGGTACTCGGCCTTGGGCTAGGCGAGAGTGTGTGTAGCGTGTGTGTGTAGCGTGTGTGTGTGCGCGTGTGTGTGTCCTGTGTTGTGCGTGTGTGTTCTGTGTGTGTTTTGTGAGTAAGATAGTGAGAGAGCTAGAAAGCATCAGAGGGCTACAGAGTAAAAAGGGGCTCTAGAAAGAGAACATTAAACAGTGATATATAGAGAAAAACTTTGTATTGGAGCGTTAACACACACCGGGTGATATGCCTAACATTATCACACACAAACAACACCCCATCATACATCCAACGCACACATCACGGCTAACTCTTAAATCAACACACACACACACAGGTCACAGCTAACCCTACAATCAACACGTACTAATGTTGCCTACACACTAGCATAGGGCATGGATTTCTTCCCCTATACAACTAGAAGCAACACGGCCAAGTACAGCCTCAGCCACCCCTTTACCTATTCAAAAACAAGGGATACCAATAACACACATTTTGTAGCTGCAGAAAAATCACGAGTTTCTCGTAAACCTTCCGCGAAAGCAACCTCTACAACACACAATAGCACACATCATAGGATAGAGTAGTGAGTCATCCACTAAAGTCGCTACCTGTCACTGCTTCCTCTCTTCACAAGTTCGGAGGCGCGGCTTCATCTAGCAACCTGAAGAGCCCTTTTACGAACAATAATACACCTCCTTTCCCATTACTTCATGTGCAAACCCTTCTCTACAACCCCCCTTTATGAATTCACAATCTACGATAGAGGCAGTCATACACACACCCCACTCCGCAGCTTATTCCCCTTCTTTTTCTCTCAGTAATCCTCACTTTCAGCTAATTCCACCCATTACCACCACAGAGCCTTGCTCTTCTCGCCTTACTGGGAACCTCCCTCTTCCCAGCTCGTTGAAGACCACTTCCTATCCCACTTTATCAATTCCCCCCTCCTCCCTGTATTCGTTAGGACCACCTTCTCTTCTTTGTTGCAACCCCCTCGTCCACCTCTGTGTTGCAGCCCTCTTCCTCCCCACCTCGTCATCACCCCCCCCCCTACCCTCCAAGCCATTTTCCCCCCTCTCTCCCCTCCTTATGGCTCCCGCCTACATTAAGCTCCCCCTACTAAGCGCCTGCTTCTTTATTGCAGGTTGGAACGCCAGAGAGGGGTGGTGTGTGCTTCGTGATCAGGCGAATCTTCAGTTAATGGTGATGAGAAGGATAAGGACTGACTCAGAGAATTATCCAAAGCTAAAGCAGCTGATTAGGGAAATCGCTCCGGTTAGCATCGAGAATGGGGCCGAGAGGGTAGAGGTGTGTTACAATGAGTTACTTGAAAGAGGAAGAGGCGATGAAGTGAGAAGCAATGTGACGGAGGATAAGGAGGGTGTTTCAGCTGCTGATGAAGAAGGGCGAGAGGCGATTTCCAAAGACTCTCTGTCGCACACAAGAAGCACTCCCACGCCTAGCCGTCACTCCCCATCTTGCTCAGACGATGGAGTTGCTCCAAACTACTCGTCCTCTAAGGAAGATGGAAAGCATCCTGTGGAGGTTTTGTGGATGGAAAGCTGGCCATCTTCTAGGGTAGTTGATGCTTTCTTGGAATCACAAGCAAACAAGGAGAATCTCGCAAATGCAAGGCTGAAAGGCTTTGACTTAAGGCCTTCTTTACTGTATATGGTTGGGCATTTTCCCAACAACTTCTCACTTCCGTGGTGGAACTCTATGGGAACTTATAGGCAGTGGAAACAGTGAGAAAAGTCTTTAATCTCTAGTTTGTGTGTGAGATCAGAAAATGAAGTGGATGAAGAGTAGATTAGTAGAGTGGTTATTGTATAAGTAGGTGAGTGTAGTGGTTATTGTATTAGTAGATGAAGATACTAGTGTCTTATAATAGATGAGCATAATGCTACTTCCTCAGAGCAGAAGGGAATACTAGCACCGTTCAGATCAGCAAACTTCTCACTCGAAGAAGAGGAGTTTTATCTTCAAATTTTTTCTCCTCTGGTTGCACGGTGAGCCTATAAGAGGATCTTTAGGCTTTGTATAGGGATCATTCCAAGTGCTGATCTTGCGGATTTTAATTGGTACTAGTTGCGCCTCGATTCTCTTGTTTTTATTCAACACTTTATTTAGTGGCTTGGGAACTAGTATTCAGGTGTTTTTTTCGTTAGTTAATTTTTGTCCTAGATGATGTAGCAATTATCTACAGGCTTGAAGCCTGCCGAATATATAAAGGACATTTTCCCACAAGTTTCAGTGAAAACTTGCCAGTTTCGCGGTTGCTACTTGTTTTGAACCGCTATTAAACCTTGCCTCATCATCGAATATGTTTATGGGCCTATGGATAAGAAGGATAACAGCATTTTATGGCTACATGTCGTTGATTTTCGTAATCACTAAAGGTAATTTGGTATGCGTTTAGTTTTCTGGTTATCTAGCCTTTTGGTGTGCGAATTATCAAAGTGTCTGTTGAAATCGGAAAGGGAATGTTCGTTTCATCTAATAACTGGGATTTTATTAGTTATTATGTGTGTGTGCGGTTTTCTTTCAGGAAGACCAGGAGTTATTCTACCAGTATGTATAGACTGCTTGAAATGAGCACATGTCTGCCTCCCGTGAGTTTTTTTTTTGAAAGTGTTGATGCTTTTTTGTGGTTGGATGCTGGTGTTTGAGACAGCCAGATCGTTCCAAAGGCTAGCTATAATATCCTTGTATAAATCTTGAAATGAACCGGCAATATTCTCGGAAAAGTCATATCAAAAAGGATTTATGGGCATCGCCGATATCCCAGCTTTCCCTTGCTTTTAAGCTGTTTTTGCCCATCTCTTGAAAAACTAAAAAACGAAGCCCTTCCCACTTAACTGAATGTAGCTATAATCACCGCATGTGGCACGCAGCTATAGAGATGGTATTTACCTTTGGAACAGCAAAAGATAAAAAAGCAAAGCATCTCGACACTTTATTGGTTATTTGCAATCTCATTCCTAATTTGTAGGCACTGAAAAAAGACATTTTCTTCCCCACTCGTGAGCGTATAATGCATCATTCACCTTCCCCACATTTTTTGTACGAAAATTCTTCAGGTAGACCTTGTGCTGCTTCTTAATGAAGAGTTTTCAATAGAAGCTAGTTTCTTCTTGAACAGCAACTTTTTATTGTATTAAATTGGCTCAGGGCAGCAGCTAATCTTAAGCAGCCCCCACTCTAGCTTTTTCTTTAAAGATCGTAGATTTTCTTGCTGCTTTTGCAGCGTTTTTCACTCCCTGAGCCTTTCGTGGAACGCTTTTTGTGATTTCGCAATCATTCAACTCGCAAAAGCCCCGTGAAAGTAAGTAAATGCACCGTTTTCGCTGCAAATTCCACCGATGCAGACCTATTAGTGTGGAATTTTCATTTTGAGTGTAGCCTGACCACACAGGTTACTGGAAAACAGCCTATTAAATCTCGTTTGCTTTGTCTATTTCCTATCCAAAGCCCTAATATGAGTGAATACTAGCGATAATGCCAGTAAATTCGAGTTGCGATAAGATTACTCTTTCGTACGAATCATCACTAGCTTGAATAGTTTCGTCTAATGACTGGTTGCTGGTGGATAGCAGATGCTGGTTGAAAGCTTTTTGAATTGGCAGCTGTCTTCACTTACATTTCTATTCTTCCGTGCTAATTTGGTGTTAATAGCTCTTTTGATTGAACGATGATCTTTACATTTGTCTTCTTTACTTTTAATTTGCTATTGATTTTTGGAAACAACAATAATTTGTCTTCTGCAAAGATGATATCGTTCCCTTTCATTAAACACGTGGGTTTAGCCGGGGTGCTAGACAAAGAGAGTCAACTTTTTTTAGGGTATTTCACCCACCTAATCTTTTTTGTGGGACCAGCCTAGAAAGATGAGCAGCTCTCACCAATCAGTTGATCGGTATCTGCAGTTCCATTTTTGCAAGTTGAATGGATCGTATGAATGGCATCAAAGGCTCAACAAGTGCAACTAGTGTAGCGTTAAGTTCGCCTTTGCATGTTAAGCTTAAGCTTTCGGAGGATATTTACTTTGGTTCTTTCTAGACATATTTATTGCATCATTGAAGTAGCTCTCTAGATTTTTTTTAACGGCAAGACGTGATTCGAAAAAGGGTGACTTAAAGCTTGCAGAAGCTGTGCTGATTTGGGAGTATGGCAGCGTTTGAAAATGTCTAGGCAAACCCTTTTAGAGATATTCTTGGCTTGCAATCTGGAAGCAAGATACTTCAAGAAAGTAGAGGGTTAGTGGCGTGAGAGAATAGCTCCGAACTTTGTAAAGTCCGGAAGATATAATAGCTTGGCTGGAGATCCACAATAATATTGAGGAAGTGCGTATGCAAGAGGGTGATAGAGCTTGAGGACTCCTATGTGTGCTTCTGTGTGTATGTTTTTGTGTGTGTGCTTCAGCGTGTTCCTCTAACCCCCTCCACGGCATGTCATGAGGTACCATACGCTTGAAGTTTCTGTAAAAAAGGCGAAAAAATCGGTGGAACTTGTCCAAGCGATATACTATGCGATTCATCACTACTTTTTTTATTTTATTTAGGAATGTTATAGTTTGGTCTGTTTCATGTATAGCGGTTCTAAAAATTGTTTTTTTATACCTTTTTTATGCTGCAATGGGCATCTAGAGGATGACGGATTTCGTCTAGGTTAATACACCACCAGAATCGAATAAAATGTGTGGTTCATGCAAGATTGGTTTTTGGCGTCAGCAACATCCAAAAAGTTCTATCGTATCATCACATGATTCAGCAAGCTGCTCACTCTAGGGGGAATGTAGAAATGCAACCTCCTCAAACTCCAGCGTTATTTGGTTAACGCTCCAAGCATCTGCTAAAGGTAGAACTCAGCTTTACTATCTTTTTTATTTAAAATAATGCAAATATGTGTCTATCGTACTACGCTACCGTGATATATACCTCTCATACTAGTTAATACACGCAGATTACAAAGCTATCAAAGTTGCTTGTGCCTGTATGCTTTCTATTGTAACCCACTGCTTTATCTCGTAAGAAGTCTCACATTTGCTCTTTGGCAACTTCTATGTGTTAAAGTTACTCCTTCGGAATCTTGCGATTTCGAGCTTGCTTAGGCCATTCAAGCACGAGGCTCATCTGTGAGCAGAAACGTTTACTCTCATGGGGCAGCACCTTCACAATTGTACTCTAACAGCTATCTTCACAAAGTGTAGCCTGCCGTGGTTCCCCCCTCTATATTAAGCTGGGTTGTTGATTGCAGTCTGTCATCGTGGTTACGCAAGTACCTCGCACACTAAGTGGATCCTAGTACCTTAGCAGCCCGCCATGGATTTCTTTAGTGCATTACCTACGTTGTGTGTCGCGGGTTACCGCCATGGGAGGGAGAGTCACCTAGCTGTTCCCAATAAAGGATTTTTTTCTAGTTAGCTAAGCTTAGACCTGGGGGTGTCATACTAGGAAGCCTTCCTAGTTGCATTATAGATCCCTACGCCAATCAATGTCGGCCACTTGAGTTTAATGGAATAGTGGGGGCACCTCGTTCATTGTAGGTCAAACTAGCGCGATGTTATACCAGTGTTTTCTACACGCACTGATAAGAGAGCTGCTGTGGTAGCAGCTTTGCTGGTTGCTTTCCAAGTCGCTTCACGACCCGCTTAGCAACCCCCTTAGCTACCCTCTTTACTAGCCGCTTTCCCAGCTGCTGCCCAATGACCAAAGCCACTAATCGCATGCCAAGGACCCCACCGAATATATGACAAGGTAATACTGGCGGAAACATCGGCATATAAATATGTAACCCAAGCGGGGAAATAGCCTAGCAAACCACATATATCTCGATTAGGCTGATGATGTCCTCTTGCTGCCTATAGAATACTCTAGAAGTAGTGTATCTATAGAGGCTATGTTGGGAGGCTACTCTGGCGGGCTGGTAGAATCGGCGTTCAAATAAATCACCCTTACTTAAAAAGCCATCCAGAAAGCCAGCACTCGAGCTACAAAGTTATAATCAAGATACAAGAACCATCGTTAGGGCTATGTACAAAGCAGCACTAGTGAGAACTAAGTATATGAAGGAATAATATGCGGGGAGAGGGCATCCAATCAGGTGTACTCACTTAGTATTGAGCCTTCAAGATTCGTATAACCAGCAGGAATAATAAATGAACAGTTTATATTATAATAAGGTGATACTCTTGCCTATGCGTATGGTTGTTGCGGAGGTATGTCACTAAGAGCTGTTGTGGGCGAATATGGCTCTCCTCAAGCAGCGCTGAGGGAGTTTATGTGAGAGGTAGATAAAGCCAAAAGTGCGTGCAGTCCTCAGTCCCAAAATAAAATGCAGAATTGGAACAGTTAAGGTTCGACAAAACCTTGGAAGAGGTAATATAGGTAATATATGCATTGTTTCGTTCGTGTTGCGCAATTTTCTATTATCTTAAATAGAAGGTTGGGCTCGGTGTTGCGCGATTTCCTATCAGATTATATTAGGCTCTATTCGATAGCTTTTTGGGGTTTCTGATGCTGGTGGCCTCATGGTATTACAAGCTGGAAGCATGCGTTCACAGTACGAGATACACAAGCAAGCCAGAAATGAAGCTTGCAATACTGTGTCCTTGAGATTTTGCTGCACCCATCACGGTACAACATTCCCATACCTTCCCAAGTAACTCCTGAATTACGTATGCTAAGTAGAATAAACTTAAAGCCCCCTCTAGATGAGCCAACACAACCGAAAATTTCCTCAAAATTGTGCTTTTGCCGCTGAGTTTAAGCATAGAGTTAAACCTAGTTTTTATCCTTTAGTTGTCATGCCTGTGGTATCTAACTAGCAATCTCATATTGCCAGAAGCGAGTAATAAGCAACATTTATTTCGGTTGCATACTATACATGGAAGCCTCGATGAAAGGAAAAATATTCGCATAATCTAGACGGCACATGGCTCAAGTTTTACCCGCTCTGCCGCGAAAGTTTTATCTTTTAACTTTACTAGTGTGAGAACAAGATAAGCAGGCCACACAAACCGACAAATTTTTTCTCGGGAGCATTTTTCTCTCTCGAAATCCGTATTATCAAATGCATGTTTTTGAATTACATCTTAAAGCGTTAGTTCCCCGAACTCTTTTCTTGTTCCTTATGTTGAATATAAGCAATATAATATCTCTCTTAGCCCTGGGGTGTACTTTTGGGCAAGCATGTTGTACTGGCTCACATGTGCGGTGTGGTATTCTTTATAATTCATTAGAATTCAAACTTTAGCATTCATTGATACTACTGGACATATAACCGTTTTACGCCTCCAGGGTACTTCAATGGCATTAGTTTCTATTTTTATCGTTAGGAAGCATGCACCGCAGTCTGCGGTACTTATGCCTTGGAAATGCGACATACAATTGCTCCAACCTTTTCATTCAGGCTTTTAAGGCTTTTTCCATTCAAAACGCTGAGTTTCTTTGAGGTGACGGAAAAGAACTGAAGCTTATGGAAAATTTAACGAAAGCAGCAAAGTACAATCAAGAGGAAGTAGGCGAATGTTTTGTAAGTAACTGGGCGGTTGATTCAGCATTGCTATTATTACCAGAAGTTATATCTTTAGTATATTGCTTAGTTCCATTCTAACGTTAACTTTACTGAAGCTGCTATCGCACGTCCCAGCTGAGATCATGGCTCAATCTGCACATTACTGGTAACGAAAGGAATACTATCAGCATCAATTAATTGGTGACCAACAGCTTCTAGTCTCCGGTTCTTGCATTATTACGAGGTTAGATGCAAAAAAGTATGTATTTGGAGGGCAATGCTTTTTATATGACAACTTTAGGCCAACATGCAAAGCTTAAGACTGTACTTTGTTTTTTAAATACTGCCACGTGGCACCACATGTTGCTTGTAGGAATAATGACCAATGTCACTAGGAATTAGTCCTAAAGTGGGAAGTTTTTCAAAATAGGATGTGTTAAACACAAGAAGCGCTGGCATGCTGCCTAAAGTATAATAATTTTAATACCTCTCAGGGCCGATTTAAAACGCTGTCTAGCTCCAAAATTTGTGACTGGAAAGCATGTAACTGCATGTGGTAGGAAAGCTACTCCCATGAAAATTTAATCCTTGAGTGTTCCTGGTGACTCACTATTTTGCTTGAATAAAACCGGAAAAAAAAACTGAACACTGGTTTCAGTGTGTTTGTGAACGATCCTGACGTTTAGTAGGTAGTACCGTTTTCTCTTGGATTAACCGCTTTTTCTCTTGTCGCTTAAGTAAGGTGTACAACACGATACAGTCTTTTCAATGTACTAAACGATGGATAATGTATCAAAAAACCCAATAGTTCATATCGAAGGACCCAAACCTAGTTTTTTCTGCTAAGCCCGAGCAGTGGCTCGCATTTCGGTATAATAGCATGTAGATTGGTATTTGTAGTGCGTGTTTCTCCATGTACAACTCAAAATCGCTCAAGCCAGTATTATGAGAGTAATTGTCATTATGCTTCTTGTAGCTTGTGCAGTGCATACAACAGCAGCACTCAATTGAAGATAATGAAGCTACTAGCATGCACGCTAGCCATTATTGTTGGCAGCGTGGACTCTGGGTGAGATGTTCTATAAGGTAGAAAATAAATTATACGGTAATTTTGCAGGAGGATGACTAGGGAAATCCGTAGAGAAGAGCAGATTAATTGCCTTTTGTTGTTGCTAGGTAGAGAAACATACTGAAGATTCACCTTGTCAGTAGATCTTCCAGGAGAAACGAAACTACAGAGAACTCTACAAGAGAGCCCTCCAAAACTTTTTGCATATAGCGGAAAACGCAGAATTAAAATTTATTCATGTCTTCAAGTTACAAGCGTATTCTGGTGGAATTTTAAGTACCACGTGCTTGAATTTGTAGCAGCATCGGGCCAAAATGATGGTCTCCTACCTATTTTATCAAGGTTAATCAGAATTCTTTTGTATCTGCAGGAGCAGAGTACCAAATGATTTATGTGCATTTGTTCCATGAAAAGAAGGAAGCACCAATATTCCGCGATGGCCTAGAGCTAGATGTAGTAGCAGCGTATATTTTTCGAAATTTTTTGCATGCAAGCTTTTATTTTCTTGCCGTTGACGATTTAATTAGGGTTACACTGCAGGATCCCAGACACAAGAGTTTTTCATTAATAAGGCCGCATGTATATAGTTCTAGCATCATTTACTAATATGTACACACTAGCTTTTTTTTCAAGGAATTATGAAATAGAGTAAAAACTGTGACCACCTAGTACTCAGGGCGAGTCACTCGAGCTAAAAGAGTAGTAATTTAAGTCTGCAAGCTAGAGGAGAATAGTGCCGCAATATTTTGCTGCTTTCCTTTTTGCTGAATGCTTCACAATACTGGTCGTCCTTGCAACTCCTCTGCTTACTTTACAAGTCCCAACCTCAAATGGTACTATAGGAGTCAATGTGGAGGTATTACGGCGTACCATAGTAAAGCAGCAAGTAACTTGAAGCTCAATATGCATAAAAAGTATCACCAGAAGGGCATACTCCATTAAGGTGTCGTGAAACAAAACCTTTTCCCCCGAATATTTGCATAGGCATAGGAAGCAACGTTGCTTTGTTGATTTTTTTTCACTTAAAGTAATGTAGAGTTTACACTTTCGCCCTCGTAAAAAATGTGCCTAACATTCGAGTGGGTTAAAGTAGTTCTCATTCTTTTTTCGAATAGGAAAGGTACTTCTGGAGCGCTAGTAAGGTGAACATATGCTAAGGCCACTGAAAAACAGCGATAACCTAGCACAGTCGGATTTCCATCGTACAGCTTGCGCGTACCGCAGATCAACCCTCCTAAAAAACATGGATGGACAGGTAAATAAGCAAGGAAAAGATTAATTTTTATACCAGAAGGGTAACCATTGTTGGCTAACTGGTTTTTTCAGTGATATATATGTGCTTGCAGAATGATACTTGAATATTTAAGAATACTTTAGTATATGGCTTCCATCTTTAAGGATCATCAAGTCTCAAAAAAGTAAAGCATCACACTTAGCGTCTAATTTAATGAACATCAGAGTTATATCTATAAACACAAACCATATAAAAGGAGTAACCCATTTTACAATCATGCTATAAACCTGAAGGCCATCATTGTCTGCCCAGCCTGACTACCTCAACAAGATGTAGAGTAACAAGCTTTGGTGTTAGCAGGGCATTTTTAACTCTCCAACTACTTTCGTTCTGAACACAGAAAATGAATGTACGCCCCCTACGAAGCTCGTTATTCAGAATAAATTTTTGTACCTTTTTTGCACACAGAATCTACTTTCCACTAGTATCTAGTGATGAATTCTGAACACCCAGAAAAGATTCAAAGTGAAATGCTACCTCTGACAGTGCAGGATTTTGGAAAAGCAGTAATTTTCTTGCTATGGAAGATCATATAGAAGATCCATGCATATCAGGGTTTCGGCAGGTGGAATTTCCTGGGACTCCACTAATGCCCTCCCGTAGAATAGTTATGCCTGTTTTCCCGCGATGTCACAATGCTTACGAGAGTTCTCCAGTATTACTAGGCCTGAGTGGTCTTTACGCTCGCTGCATATTCAGCACACCACCATATATAAATGAGGAATATAATGAAGTCGAAGAATCTCCTTATGAGCTTTTACAGAGCTCAGAGGATATGCATTCATGTGCCGCTACTCAGCCTGGGATGCTGAACGAAGTTATTGCCGATCCAGACGCTACTTCATGTATACAGGAAGGTAATCTTATGACAGAAACAACTTACAGCGTAGAGGCAGAACCAAGCTCAACTGTTGGTCTCCACGAAGAATTTAACAGTAGAACTGGAATTAGTGATACGGATAATGAAGCAAGAGATATACACAGGCAGGTAGAGGTTTTCGCTGATCATGCGGAGCAAGTAAGGGGGGAGCTCCACATAGATGAATATGGCATTTTTCCAAGAGATGATTTGCTTATAAGCGCCCAAGTAGCCTACGAAAGAAATTACCATGAAATAAGAAATCCTGCTGCTATAGGAGGCAGATACCTGGGGCTCACTCCAGCTCAAGAATCGGCAGACGAAGCAGAGAATGAGTACCAGCCTCCTGCATATGTACTTCACAATGCTAGTGTCGGACAGTGTACCATCTCAGAGAGTACCCCGATTTTAAGCCGGTATCCTGTTTCATCAAGCAGTGACCTTCAAACTAATTTATTTGCGCAGCACTCAATCGATGAAATGCCCATACCAGCATGGGGGTATAGAAATGTATTACCAGAACAGCAAAGTAGCCGCTTTGGAAGAGGCAGTACAATCAATAACTCTGATCCTACTCGCAGTTTAGGACAGTCACGAAACAGAGAATCACTAATCGTGCAATCACCAAGTCCCAAGGTGGTACCACGAGAAGCCACATATGGCTTCAATCAATACCCAGAGCTAGGTACTAGCAGTAACCTGTGTTACTATACATCCCCTCATCGATTTGTGTCTTTTGCATCACCTAGAAACAGAGATGCCGTGGAGAGTTTTTACCCTTTAGAAAATTGCTCATTTAGAATGAGGCCAGTCATACTACCATCGCACTTATATCGAGCTCCACCGGCCTTTTCACACACAGATGGAAGTTTAGTAAAGCTGAGTGAAGGCCGCTACGGCTATCGCTATCACTCAGTTTTCTATCCTGACGCGATCTACCCACATCAAAGCACTGCTATGATACGATACAACAGTATGCAGAATGATGATATGATATCCATTTCTGGCGGCTGCGAAGAGAGTGGTAGTCATACGGGCATCAGTCGGACTACAACGAACTTTAACTATGAGCAATCTTCCTGTGGTGAGTACTACTACCGAGAAGGAACATCAATAGAAGAATCTACAGCAGTTCCTCCCACGACAAGTGATTCATTTCCGTATAGTGCAATGAGTATTCGTAGTGGCTCATCACGCAACTCAGAAAACATCCGGATTCACCCATATTATTCATCAGCAAATTCCCCGATATTTCATCATGAAATTGGCAGCACATTAAGTGGTTTACCAGTAATATCTATACCAGGCGAAGCGCAGGGCCTAAGTTCCGAACCAGAGTTGTTCTCTACCTCTTCTTCTGATGTTCCAGAGAGATACACTCACAACTCTACGCAATGCAGTCATTTCTACAACTCATACCACGACTCTAGGGTAGTTGATGGCTTTGCTAACGCAGTTCAAAGCGCACCTTGTAGTGAAGCAGATGATTTAGAGGCTGCTGCTGAACCTACTGCTAGTACTATTGTAGAAAACGACGAGCCAAAGGTGTTATGTGCTCACGAAGCTTATTTAAAGAGGTTAGAAAAACTTAACGTAGCAAGCAAGCGAGCTGTGGAATGTAGGCATATTGAGTTGAACTGACGGGAAAACAAAAAATACCTGTAACCCAGGAGGTTCAGAGAGGTATTACAGCGAATTTTCAGTGTGTGCGTGCGTTGAAATGGTGTTTGTAGAATAGTAGGGGGATATATCTGTTACTAGCTTATTCTTGTAGATTATCAGCAGTTTGTGTCTGCAACTGATGCTTCTAGATCATCAGCTGTGCGTGAGCCTAACTAATGCCTCTAGATCATCACCTCGCTGTATTTTTAAGCTCTGTAAGAGAAATGATTACTTGTTACTCACTTATCGCTTCTTCTTACAGGCTCGTTGATTTATTAATGTTTTTATGAATGCAATCTCAGAGTTTGAATAGCAAGCGCGCCCAACACAAAGAAATTCTGCCATTTATTTAAAAAAAACACATTTTTGATGATCCCAAAGAAGATGAGATAAATAGAAACAATTTTGTAATTTTTGCCTAGAAACAACAATGGAATATATTTTGAAAGAAAGTGAATAGCATGGCGGCGAATTACAGCTTCAGCTATTGCTAGCAGTTTGTGTGTTTGGAGGAATGATTGCTTGTTTCACAGAGCAAAAAACTTCGATAAATGTGGAAGCCTAGCAATTGCAGAGCTCCTTACTCAATTAGTCCTTTTCGTCGGCGAAACTCCAAAGTGGTATGTGCATGTTGTTTGGGTGTAGAAGATGCATTATAGTCTGTGTACATGGACTATGGTCCGCTGAGCTACCTAGTCTTTAGGATCCCAATAACACTAGGATGTGTGTCTGTGACCGTGACTGCTTGCTCGATGCAATGCTTGCGGTGACTGCATACAAGCAAGGTCGCTGGTACGATTTTTACGCTAGCTGTTGGCTGAAAAATTTAAAGGCATTTTTTCTAAAAAAATCAAAATTCAGTACGAAGCAACTAGCGTATAAAGAAGCAGGAATAAAATCAAAATAACCAAAAACTCACTTAACTCCCTCAACAGAAGATGCTTTCATTATCATCTTTATCATTAAATTTGGTATCGGATTATTTGCCAAATAATTCGTTCAAAAAGAATAATACAAAAAAATATTCAATCGTCTACAATGCCTATTTATTTATTTTTTAAAAACACCTTTTCTTTTATGTTACCATTTCTTTTATAAGCTAGGAATAAATTGCTGCATTGAATAAACCGTTTCAACAAGAAAAAGAACTATCCACATAGCACTAATGCGCGCAATTAACGCATAAAACATGCGGATTGCCTACTTTTTATGAGTCAAACTTGTCACAGCTTTGATAATAAAATGAAAAAATCGAAATCGTAACGCGAGAAGCAGCAAGAAAGAGCGCTCATTGAAAAGAAATAGAAAAAACTCCATAAATATTAACTTTCAGCTTCACGATGAAGAATATATACAAAATATTTCTTTTATATACTTTTATTCTTGAGTATATCTTTCATTACGTAATTGCATTGGTTTAATTATATGATGAATTTGTTTAATCGCGACTATGCGGCGTGCTGCTTCGTACACCAAATATAAATCTACAAGTACTTTCACGTACACAGTTCTTTTCTTTTAAAAAAATCTAGCAGCTAGAATTCTTGCATCTCTCAGATCATAACTCAATGTCCTAGTGCTCCCTGCAAAGTTTCACACTGCAAAAAAAAGATGCTTTATCAAGATTAAAGATTTTAGGAAACAGTGCAAATTCATAAACTGCAGCTTTTCCCAGGAAAAGAAGCAATTCACACGCAGAGGATTACCTACTGCTATTTTTTCATCGTATCACAGCGCTTCTCATTTGGATTCCCCTGAACTCATGCCTTCTTTGAATATTTCATCTTCATATCTTTTGCAGTTTTTATGCTGTTTGGTATTTAGGGTTTAGGGTTTCAGTTTGAAACTTTCAATTTTAAACTTTCAGTCTTAAACTTTCAGGTTTCACGTTTAACTTTCTGTTTTCGCTCATTTCACGATTTTTTTCTAGTAAGTTTTATAATCTGCAATTTCTCTATCTTTTACCCGAAAGTTTTGATAAAAAGCAGAGAAAGAAGGTGGGACTACGTCAAGCTACAAATGCATAAGGGACTTGCATATTGCAGGTATAATTTACTAAACATAAAAATTTTTTTCCTAAAAATTTATATTTTAAGTTTATTATGCGCACCTTTGACTTTTTTATGTTTTTTCGTAAATGCAAACTTTAAGTTGCTGAAGGAAGACTCTCTGTATATACATTTTCATCTTCAAGATAATCAAAATTAAAATTCCTCTAATATAATCCGCGCTTTGCTGCCGCTAACCAACATCGTGACGATTCTTTGCAAAGGCAAGGAGCTATATACTTTAGATAAACTTGAAGATTCTACACAGATGATGTCTGGGATACTTCAGGTATTGGCGAACGATTTCTAATTCATTTAATTGCTAAAAAAAAAAAAAACTATAGAGTGTGAATATGACTACTAGTTTGCATTCTAGGAAAAAACATTAAAAGGTGATTCATAAGTTTTGAAAAAAGCAGCTTCATTTGTCAAACAGCTCGCATATATGCAACAAACTGTAAGAGAACGTGCGCGGAAGAAATCTAGCCGAAAGTTGTCGGAGTAGACTCAAAACTTCGTATCCTTTTTAGCAGTAAAAATGATAGCTTATTAGCTGATTTTTGGACATCCAATGAATTTGTTCATCCAAATACTCAACTTAAGGAATGATAAGACAAGAAGGAATATGTATATTCGCTTCATTGAACGAGATAATCATCAGGATGAAGCTCCGGGGGGCAATATAGATGCAGAAAGGAAGAAACAGTGGGTTTTAGGTGCAGAAACTCGTTTTTTCTTCTTTTGTCTGGAATGAGTGGATGCAAAGAGTAGCGGAGGATACTTCCTTTTGAGAAAAACAGTTGAAAACTCTAAAATAGGTGATTTCTCGGAGGATCTAAAGGTTTTTCCGGTATGGCAGTCTCAAACACTCTCATTTATGGAAAAATCATAGGGTAGTCTTACACAAAATACTCCTTCATCTCTCAATACAGTACATATGTAGTCTCACATACCCACTAGAGAGAGAGAAGTTCGTTTTCGCTGAGTTAACAAACACACACTGGAGAGAAAAATCTTCACTTTCTCTCATCACCTGTAAGCTTGAAGCTCTTTAAACTATTTCACTCTGTGATAAAGCATCGCAGCTCTTCATCTTCCCGGAACCTACGCACGCTTTACAGACTTGTGGGAGGATATTTTGCATTTTGGACTGTAAAACAGACTTCTCTGTTAAACACAAATAAATGATACGCGCACGCACAGGCATACACACGCACGGACATACACGCACTGACATACACTCGGCCACACACACACACATGTCCTCAAGCGTTTCACACATACCTCAACACGTACAACCCAGATACCTTAACCCATACCATTCAACCAGCGCAACCTCAACCCACACACCCACCCGTCAACCCACACACAATCATACGCAATCACCTCACCGCACTACGCAAATACCTACAATCTCCTCACGTACTCTCATGCACCCAAAACCCTTCATCTTCGTGTGTGTGTTCGTGTTTCCCGCTACTCTTTAGTTCCTCTGTATACCGTGAAAGAAAGTGCGACAGTGTGTAGACGGTATACAAAAAAAGCAGCCTCCTCCCTCCTCTTCTTTTTGTTGTGTAATAACTTCCTCCTTCGTCCTGCATTTTAGCACCTACCCGAATCGCAGCTTGCTCCTTTCATTGCGCTGAAACCTTGTGTGTGTGTGCATCTGTGTCTCCTCCTGGAGTAGCAGACAGTTTTATACAAGAAAGCCTGGATCAGTATGTAGCTACTCGGCTGTTCACAAAACTCTCCCTTGTAAAACCATCCTCTGTTGATGCTACGCTTGCAACCCCCTTTTGCTGCTGGCAGTTTGACATTTTGTCACTATTTCGAGTTGTGTGTGTGGGGATTCTTCTCTTTAGGAAACTCTGGAAGTGATGCTCAAGACGCTTGGCACGCACAAGAGAGTCATCTGAGGGGGAGCGTATGTACAGTCTGAGGGGGAATACACATACACTCAAATATACACTCAAACTCACACACACACTCAAAGATCTCCCTTATTGGTACCCCTTTCACTCTAATCTTTGCCGAATAAGTCATCCCTAGAGAGAGACATACTTCTCTCTCTTTCTCTCTAATCAGAAAGCTTTTTGCACTGCTTGAGATGCTTATTTTCGCCTTTCTCTACTCTGCGGTCTGCCATCGTCTACCTACCTCATATATGTATGCGCTGGAAGATGTAGCGGATTATGCTCTGTGAGCTTCCGTGTGCAATTCAAAGCGCTTTCATGCAAATTTTCATGCGTAGTTTGATGAAATCACTTACCGAGTAAGATAATGCCTACGTTCTTACTGATTTCCCCCTAGTTTACTATCGTATATCGGATTTTAAAGTCCCCGCACACGTAGGAAGCTGAACGAGGGGTTTTTGTGATCTTCCAGGCATATGCTTTTTTTTGTTAGCTGAAAGTGTATTGTCTTGTGTGTGGGAAGGATTTTATGGTGTGATGATGATGATGATTTGTGATTTGGTTGTATAGTCGGTTTTATATATGGCTGTTGTTGCACTCACACACACTCTAAGATTGCCCTTAATCTTGTGTTTGGCTTTTGTCACACACACGAACTCTCATAGAGCCCTTAATGTATGCCTGTTTTCACGTGCAAACACGTTCCCACTCTGTTAACCTCTTAATTTGTAGTAATATCGGTGCCCTCACATGTATGCAGCATTGATGTTATATGCAGTATTGGTAAGGTATCTTCGCATACACGGAGCATTGGTAGGGTATCTTCGCACACAGCTTCATTTTCCTCACACAGTTCCAACTTCTTCATACATTTGTGTATGTCTCTATGTTGCCACCCCCTTTATAACTTCCACAACTCTCTTGTATATCCTTGGGATGCCTTTACGGTTTTTTCGTAAAGTTGAAGAGGGTTGTTTTGTTACTACCCCACCCTTATACTAAGAATTAGCGAATCTTTTCCTGGAGCTACTACCATAAGCTCTATATATGTTCGAAACCCCCTCCATCTAAAGAGTGGTGTGTTTACGCTTGTGCACCTCCCCTTCAAGCTCCTCCCACGAACTCCTACATGTTCAAATCCCCCCCCAACCCCCACCAACCCCCCTACCCCACAGATTTGTGTGTGTGCCTTCCGCCACAGCACTACTTCTGATGGAAAAATTGGTGCCAAAGCTGTATTTTATTCTGCACATGCTTTGGTAATAAACATCAAACTCTAATAACCATACCTACATCAACAGAGGGATAGAAAGATGCAGCATATCATCAATTTGCACACACACACACTGATTTTGTTCGTGCAGTAGAACTTGCGACATCTCCTTGTTATTCCCCTTTTTCTCCATCCTCTTCTTTTTCTCCCACTCTCCCCCCCTGCAAAGCACCTCTACACTCATCCCCTGCATTCTTCTACCATAAAAGTATATAGTGTGTGTGTGAGTTTTCAAACTCCCCCAACGAAGATGGAAGAACAATCAGCGCTCCGCTTGAATGGCTCTCATAATGGAGCGTCTTCAAACGACTCAGTAGAGATTGAGTGGGAGCAGAATGACAGCCATATGCCAGAGTCTCCAGATAGTGAGCTTGAGCACCTCGTAGATGTCTCTCAAGATCACGTAGATAAAGTGAAGAAATTGGTGGAAAACATCCGAATGGTGGATGATTCCAACACACTATACTATCTCTGCTTTCAACTGCTTCGATTGGGTGGTCTTTCAGCTGAGATTCCTCGTTTTGTTGTATTTGGGCAGCAGAGTATGGGGAAGACTACTTTATTAGGTGAGTGGGAGGGGGGGGGTGCGTGTTGTGTGTTGGTATTGGTATGTTGGTGTGTGTGTTTTTGTGTGCACCCCCCTGTCAGTCTGCATACACATGCATTCCGTCTGGTTCTGCTCTTAAACATGGACTCGCTTTCAGTTGTTTACACATGTACACCCCCCTTTGAGTCTACCCCCATATATGCACTCGCTTTCAGTTGTTTATGCATGTACACCCCCCTTTCAGTCTACTTCCACACACCGCCTCCCTTATTGCACCCCCACACACGTGTTTTTTTATCCCATTCTCTGTTCTGAGTTTAACTGAAGAATCTTTGGATTTTCTCCTCATTAAAATCTCTCAAAATGATGTTTTCTGCAGATTACATTATGGGAGGGCCTATAGGTTATAGAAGCACTGATACAGGTACTAAGCAGCCAGTCATCATCATGTTGAAGCCTAGTACTTCTCAGAAGGTTGAGTGTTCTTTGGATGGCAAGAAGATGGATATCTCACAGCTTCAGCATGATATGGCTGCGAGAATGGTAGCTGTGGGAGATGCTATACTCTCAGAAGAGCTTTTGGTCGAAATCTCTATTCCAGGCGGTGTGTGTTGGGGGGTGTGTGTGTGGGGGGGGGTACTTGTGTATGTATGTGTGTGAGTTTGTGTGTGTGTGTGGGTGTGTGGGTGTGGGTGTGTGGGTGTGCTATTATATGTGTGTGCATGTGAGTGTGCCTATATGTTTGCGTGTGTGTGTGGGTGTGCTATTATGTGAGTGTGCTCGTGTATGTGCGTGTGCAGGGTGTGCTAACATGTGTGGGCTCCATTCTGCGTTTTTCGGTGGTATGTATGCTATAATGTGTATAGGAGTGGTATCTATTGCAACATGTACGTGTTTGCTTGCTAAAGCGTGTGTGCTACTATGCGTGTGTTTTCTAAGAAGCTTTATGCTTTATAGAGTTTTCCTCTTTAAACTTCCGATGGTTTTAACGTGGAAATGACTGTAGATACACTCTCTTGCCGTAGAGTGTCTCTACTTGTGGCGTTCTTTACCAGCCTAAGATAACCTCCCCTCCGAGGGTTCTGATGCTTCTGTGTGTGTGCAGGTGTACACGCTGTATTTGTGGATCTTCCTGGTATCAAAGACGATTCAAAGACTGGAGCTGACGTCACTCGTTCAGTAGTAAGAAACTACGTGAGCTTCAATCCCAACGATCTATACATCCTCGTGAAGAAAGCTTCTGATGATCCTGCAAACTGGCCTTGGTCTCTGAGGGAGTTTATCTTATCTCCACATCCTGTTGGTGAGTGTAGAGGTGGCACACACACACACACACACGGAGATATATGGGATACTCTTGGGCTGTATTGGTAGACACACACACGCTAGATGCTGTGGAGGTGTATTGGCAGTCACATGATTGTATGTGTACGTACCCCCCCCC
>JADHZB010000971.1:10894-22401 GCA_015657535.1 Nephromyces sp. MM_2019
GTGTGCCTTTGTGTGTGTGCAATTTTGCGGGTGTGCATCTATATGATATATGTGGAATTGTGTGTTTGTGTGCAATTTCGCTTTTGTGTGTGTTTTTCTTCTTTCCGTATTTCTATTGCTTTCCTCCGTATTCTTCAAAATTTTCTCATCTGTTGCTATGATCTTCTTCGTGTGTTTTAAGTATTGGTGCAACAGCCGTGGGGATTGCAGTGAGCCCTTTAGGGCAGTTAATGCTTGTGTGTTCGAGCGATTCGAAGGTTTATTTATTCTCCGTCAGTCATGATGATCCACTGGTAAAGATATCCCCTTTATCTCCATGTGTTGTATTTTTGTGTGTGTACTCGAGCTTTGCGATCTATATGATGTAGCACTCTTCGAGTGTCTGTGTGTAAAATGATAGGCTAATCGTCTTTACAGCTTTACTAGCAAGAAGTGTAGTCTTTATGGTGTGATAGCATCTATTATCGGGAGGATTTCAGTGTACTCACAGTGACTGTGTGTTGCTTTTCAGTAGAGGGAATGCTGTGAAACAGTAGGGGAATCCCAATGGTAGCTGGTGGGAATGCTAGGCAAAGAGAGTCTTGAGTGATGCTACGTGATGCTAGGTAATGTTACTGATGTTAGATAATGCTAGCTTAAGCTTCATATTGCTAGTTAATGTGCGTTATTGCTAGCTTTTTCCAGTTGATACTAGCCTACGTTGTATAGACCCCCAAGAAAGCTAGGCTATACTATATATTTGTTAGCTATAGCCTTAATAGTAGATAAGACTTTATTAACGCACACAATTGACGGTAGTATTAGCAGTTAATGAGAGATTTCTAAAAACTTCATATATTAACTGTGTGTCTGGGCTAACTCCATATATTCAATGTGTGTTTCCTCTGTGTGTGTGTGTTCCTTCTGTGTGTTTCTCCCTTCTTTCTAACAACCCAGCTGATCCAACTGATAGCTTCTTTGCCTTCTCTCCTTCCATTACTTCGTTTTCTCATGCTCTCTTCTAACCCGCTTATGTATTATAATATAGCAATCTCTACTTATATAAGCTGCTGTCTAACGTTTTTAGCTCTTTATCTGCCTGCATTAACAGGTAGTTATCCATGGAGATTGCAGTCATCCCGTGGCAGCTTTTGATAGTACAGGGATGATCTTTGCCTGTTATTTGGGGAATCAATGCCTGCATTTTTTCGATGCAGCAGCCTGCAAGAAGGTAAGCATGAAAATCGCGATTTTCTGGTGGGTGTATGTACACTGAGCTAGTTGTTTGCAATCTTTTTTTTTGGTGATTTGTGCCCTCTGTGTGTGTAAGAAGTTATAAAAGCGGTGCCTATCTTGTGTGCGAAACCGAAATAGAAGCTGTCCCTATCTTGTTTGCGAAGTGATTGAATTCGTATGTATCTTGTGTGCGAAGAAGTAGAACCCGTCTTTCTCTTGTGTGCTAGGAGTTGAAGCCAGCTATTTCTTTTTTACTTGCTGCATTTACTATGCTTTATCTTTTTCTTGTTTTAGTTTGGTAGTTTACGTTTTTTGCTGTGCTTGGTGTGTGTGTGTGTGCGTGTGTGTTTTGCCTCTGTATACTTTGATGTTGTCTGCTCGACAACATGGAATAGCTCATGTCTTTCCTCAAAAGTGAGTTACAGTACGATCTTCTGATATAAACACACAGGCACACATGTTGTTGTGACTGTCATACTGCACACACTTTATAATTTGGGTTCTATGATTCCCAAAATTTATGTTTTGGGTTCCATGAGGCACACACACCCGCACCATTTGCACACACACTTCTCACACGCTATGATAATGAATATCAGTGTTTCTACAGAGTGTAGATTGCTATTGCTCTCTCCTCCTTTGATTAGGGAAGTTTCCTCTGTTTTTCCTTGGCGCATATATTAGAGCCTGAAGAACGCCCCCTAGTAAGTCTTTTGGGGTATCATCATTATGATGCCTGAATAACCGTAAAGCTTTGGCTTAGGAGTGTGCACGATATGATAAAGCAGCACACGCACACACATGGGATAGAGATTTACACACACACACACACACACACACACAAGAGATAGAGACACACGCTCTAGGAATCGAGAAGTTCAAACTTACATGGTTTAGCTACCCCCGAACACATACTAAGGATAGAGGCTCCCATGCTCACTCAGACAAGCAAATACATCCATACACAACGGAAGACGCACACAAAAAGAAAGATACGCTCGCAGGCACACACAAACACGGAACTATAATTTAATGGGCTGGTAGAAGACACATGCAGCATGCTGTTGAATGCTACTAAAGATCTGTTTATTTCGATTTTTTCTAAGCACTCTTTTATGTTTTTTTTGAGAAACTGCTGCTTGCTGCTGAAAGCCTATACTGCAGAAGTTTCTGTGTGTACATACACTCCTTCAAGCTGCTCAGCAGATTTTAGCACCTGTGTGAGTATTCGTATACATACTGGTTTGGTTATGAAGATAGCCTGATACTGATGAAGCTAAAGATGATAAAGGTGATGAAGATGATAATGCTGGCATGATGAAGATAACATAATGCTGATAAAATAAAAAAACTTATCCTTGCACCAAAGTAGCTACTTCTCATATGCGTGTGTGTGCATTTTCACACACGATATTGTTATCAATGTCTTGAAGAGTGCCTTTGCATAAGCATCAGCATAGCTGTATACTTGTCTCTACAGACTTTAATGAATACTCTATTCCCACACATCAAAACATACACACCCATGTTCCTGCTTCTTGTGAAAGCTGTCAAAATACTTCTTTTCCTACTCATTTTTTTGCCTATAATTTTTTTCTTTCTTCAGTCCATAGAATTCAGTGGCAACAAGTATTTCATTTTGCTGAGTACTTCTTTAGGAAGGCTGTATACTGTAGATGCCTTTTCCGGAGCTCTGGTGGGTTTTTAAGCGTAGTTGACGCTGGTGTATGTACACTCATTAAAACTGCTTGGTTTGGAGTTTTTTCGCTAACTTTTTCGCATCTTCAGGAGTAGTTTTTCCTGGTGATGAATCTTCATCTTTGTTTTATTTTTTTCTTATTTTAGATTTGCTGTTCTTTTAATGTTTTTCTTTTTTGGTTGCATCTTATGGGAATCAATTTGGAATTTTTTTTTTAATTTTTTCGAAAATTCATCAAATTTTCACGTCATTTTGTTGGGGTTTCTCTGCAATTTTTTGAAATTTTTTTCACATTCTTGAAGATGCCATATTTAAGCCACTTTCTGAATGCTTTTTCATCTCTTTGCAGGTTAAAGTGTTTCGTATCAACGATGAGGCACAAATATTCTCTCCGGAAAAGGGGATCTATTGCTATCCTTCGCTATCTGCAGACTCAAAGTTTATTTTTAGTGGTTTGTGTGGATTTTGTAGGCAATAAATACCGCAAATCGACCTTTTTGTTTGATTTTTCCTGCATCTTTCACTTCTATTGCTCATCCTCTTTAGGCCAAGACTTGATGATTTCCACGATAATCCCTAACAAAACCTTTTTTTAATGATTTCTTTGCTTTTTCTGCCTCGAGAATATCCGTAAATATTGCAATATCTCGAGGTTTTTGTTGTCATTTGAGTACCGGGAGCTTATAACTTGTGTGTGTGTATGCGTGTGTTCAGGGGCAATGAACTGTGCAGTAAATGTGTGGGAAGCCGAAAACTCAGAGCCCCTTGTAAGCTTAATTGGCCATGAAGGTAACCCTGTTTTTCTAGTTTTTTAACTTGATTATGTGTGTGTGCGGGTGGATTTTTGTTTGTTTTTGTGTGTGGATGTGTGCAAGCTCATGTATGGGTTTGCTTATGTGTGTGTGCTTCTCTTTTTGTGTATCTACCTGCAACGTTATATATGTAAGTCCATTTTTTTTTGCATCTATCTACGAATCTGCGTATGTATGTGAATCCCTTTTTATTGAACCATCTATCTGAACTCTGTCCGTGTGTATCTCTTCTCAAATAACAAGCTATAAGCTTTTCATATGCTCATATATGCGCTTTTTCCCTTCTTCACTAGCTCCGCCAATATTTACGAAGTTCAATCCTAACAAAGCTCTGCTTGCTTCAGGTTAGTCCCTTTTCTTAGATGTTTTTTTTGGAAAATATGTCTGTAATTCATTTCAGAATGAAGGATTTTCAATTGGAATTTTAGTTTCGAGTGTATGTACACCCATTTGTTTGTGTGTGTTGGTGGATGTGTGTGTGCGTGTGATGTTATTATGTGTGTGAAGTTGGTGTGTGATGTTATTATGTGTGTGAAGTTGGTGTGTGTGATATTGGTGTGCCTTTTTCCATGAAGCTGTCGTGTGTGTGAATGATTTTAGTGTAGTAGTGTATTATGTGTTTTTCCTTGTGTGTATATGCGTGCATTTTTTTCAACTATTTATCGTCTTCTGTTGAATTTGGATTTTCAGCTAGTGTATTGTATGGGCCTTTCCTTCTACATTGATTTTGCATGTGTAAATACAAAGTCTTTCTTAGTGTATATACAGCAGCATGAAGCAGAGTTTTTCATAGTTTTTTAGCTTGTTCAGAGATAGCTAGCTATATGCTCCTTATTTGATTTTTCATAGCTTAAGTATAGTTTTCTGCTTTATTCCTAGGCTGTTTAAATCTAGCTTGGTGGCAGCCAGATGCTGCTGTATTGAATTCCTAGATTAATTTCCAGTAGACGTTCTTAATCCTACCTATAAAACGCGGAGGATAAAGCTTACACACACAAGGCTGAAGAGCTGTTGTTTCAATATACGGAGTTGATATCTTTGAAAACACCTTTTTTTTTTCTTCCTCATCTTCCCCTTCATTCCCTTCCTCTTCTTCCTGCAATTTCACTTTCTCTTTCGTATAGAGTGTACCTACACTGCAAATCGACGGCGTTTTGCCATACGCAACCTTCCAGAAATTTTCTTTTTCCTCTTAAAAAGTGCAGATTTCAGCATTTTTAAATCTATTCGCAGCATCGATAATTCATCAATTTTATAGCAAAAAGCTGAATTCTAGGCTCTTCAACATCTTTGTGCTACTTTAAAAGAGTTTTTTCATTAACAAAGGGCTGCTAACTGCAATAAAGAATTGAAGATCTTCATTTGAATGCCTTCATATGGTAGGTGATGTCTGTGTGTAATGCCTTTAGAAGCATTCTCCCAGCCTCATCCTTTTTAGCGTTGCTCCTGTGTGTATGTGTGTATGTAGTTATATATGTATCTGTGAGTATGTGTTGATGTATTTGTTTTTATCTCTGTATGTGTGTGTATCTGTGTGTCTATCGATGTTCGTGTGTGTATCTACCATACCTTGCTATTACCAGTATATCTCTCACACATTTCCACTTAACAATAGGAGCAATATTTTTGACCTAATTGTGGGCTTCCCCTCCTCCTCCTGTATTAATTCCCCTTTTCTACTCTGATATGTATGTGTGTCTTTGATGAAGCGCTTAATCAAGGATGAAACATTTCTAACACACAGAATGAGGTACGTAGATAAAATCCTTCGATTGAGAGTTTGGAGTTTTTGGAAGCATCCCGTCAAATAATGCGCTTTAAGAGGATATTTCAGACTCCATTATATAGCGAAAGTCAGTGTATGTACATACACATGTATAGACTTATACGTGCAAGGCATACATACACGTTTACAAACACACACACATGTTCACACACCCACACTCGTATCTACGCATACACACATATCTATAGATATAAGTGCGCACACGTATATATGTATACGTACATACACACACATACACTAATACTAATATAAAAAACCCCCTTTGAAGAGGAATTGCCCACCATTCACTTCATTCGATGCGATGAGGAAGAAACGATGAATACATTCGGTGCGAAGGCCCCTTTTTTTAGCTTTTTCGATGAAAATAGCTTCAAAATCTCAGGAAAAACTCCCAACTTCTTCACTTAATTTGAATGATTTAACAGTTTCTCAACTTAGAAGGCCTTAGTAATGCTTTGGCTCTTTTTGATACGCTTTTAAAAACGCGAGTTTCAATGATAAACAAAAAGCTTTTGATATTACCTCTATCCTGAAGGTGGACTGCTTTTATACACATGTGAAGCATTGGGAGAAGGGGAGTGAACTCCTGTTAAGAAATGGGTAAGAGAGTGCGTGTGTTAGGCGAAAAAAAAGTCTAAATATCGCTCTCTACCTTTTTTTCTGACATAATGGCTTGGTTTTTCTGTGTAATTTGACGAAAATAGCGATTTCTCTGCTTCCAAAACTCCATCAATCTGGCTGTGCGTCTCACTTCAACGCTCCAAAAACACCTTCTTTACCACCATTTTCTTCCGCTTTTTCATCTCAACGCCAGCAAGTATAAGCAGCGTCTACATCTTCTTCTACTTCAAAAAAACTGGCTTTTAAAGTACCTCTTCCTCCAGTATTTCAACCGTCTTTTCTGCTTCTTCTGGATATGAAAAATTCCCCTCCGCTTGTGGATGTATTTCTTCTTCCTGTTTACAAGCAAGATAAAGCATATTCACTTGGGTTGAGATGTTGTGTCAGTGTGTGTGCATTAAAATTTGCCTCAAACGCGAAGAAATTTTTTGCAAAAAACCCTCTAAAAGCCTGTAAATTTGCATTTCTATGCATCTGATTGGATATCTTCGGCAAAAAGGGGGGAATTTAGAGCAGAAAAGCCCCTAAATGCCTGTAAATTTGCTTATTATGTACATTTTGTTGATTTCGTATGCTTTTTTGGATGCTTTTTCCTCTTGGAAAGCTTCAGCATTTTCCGTTTGATTTTTGATCGGAGAAGCTCTCTTCAGACAATTTTAAAGTGCAGAAATAGCTTCAATTTTCATCAAGTATCAACTCGCTTATCTTCATTTTATATAGAGAACAGTTTAATGAGCGACTTGCTAGCCGATTAAAGCTGCATTCTTGTATGATAGATTCTGCTAGTAGCAAAGAGTGCTATTTAACCTTATCTGCAAGAAACTACTGATGCAGAGAGCAGCGAATCTCTGGGAAGAGCTATTAATACCTCCATGAGGAGGCGTAGATGCACTAGGATATGAGGGGAATTTAGAAGGGCAGAAATAATGCAGATTTTTGCCATTATATATATGTAGACTCCCTCCTTCTAAGCCTTGCTTTTGAGTACAATAGCAAGGGCTACGATTCTCTATAAAATTCGGCATATTTTGAGGTTTTAAAGAGTAAGAAGAGAGAATTAAGCTTACAACAACACGCAAGAAGATTAGATTAAGCTTACGTCAATACACAGGAGGAGTAGGAGGATAGGATTAAGCTTAGATCAACACAAAAGGGTTGCTAAATCAAAGCAAAAGAAGCAAACTGATGAAAATACTTCTTGCATTAAACAGCAGAAGAATCTACTAACTTTATTAATCATTTTATCTGTTTTCCTACGCTATGCACCTGGAAATATGCTTTTTTCTCCGAAAGAACCGGTGGGAGAATGAATGTGTAGCACTACATCAAACTTGTGTGCGTGACAATCTTTCTGAGTGCAAACATGAATTTCAGAGCACACAGCACGATTCAACGAGGCTCTTTTTCTTGCTGTGTCGAGAATGCATCCGTTTTTGTGTAGTTGCAAAAAATAAACAACAGACAAGCATCTATAAATCATCTCTAGATCAATTCAAAATCATCAGATCACATCTAAACCAGCGCTTAACATCAGCTAAATAATCACCCCGAAAGCACCACTTCGCAATCGGCTGACCTAGAGATTCTCCTCTCTGCGCATCTTTGGTATACAGAAGAAATGAAATAGTAAATTAAACACAAAGATACACAAATTCACGCATTTATGTAGCTTTTTCCAACACATTTCATCATCAATTTGTATGCACATCATTCCTGCTTCTTACTCTTCTTACAGCACACGATATCTATACACGTCTAAATCTGGAAAAAATCCACACATGAAAAGCTAGAATCTAGCGAAATCTCTTCAACCAGTTCTTTTGTTTGTGAGAAGATGAGCTTTTTAGCTTCTCTTTTCCTGCAGTTTCTATTTTTGCTTGCTGAAGAACTGCTATCGGAGCTTCTGTACAATCGCTGAAGCAGCGATGTTCGATTAAGAAGTTTAAATTCAGTGTGTTTTCCTTCATGAAGAAGATTGTAGGGAGTAGTGTGTGTGTTGGTGCGTGTGCGTGTTGTTGTATGGGTATGCTGGTTAGGATTACCATGCTAGGATGTGTGTGCGAGTGTGTTAGGATGTGCGTAGGCCCCTGTGTGCTCATATATGCGTGTGCGTGTGGTTGAGGAAATGTGCGTGCGTTTGGGGGTGTGTGCGTTGAGATATGCTTATGTGCGTGTGTGTGTTCAGATATGCGTATGCGCGTATGTGTGTGCTCAGATATGTTTGTGTGTGTGTTCGGATATGTGAGTGTTTTTCTTGTGTGATATTCGTGTGTTTGGCTTATGCATTTACATAGAGCATAGATACCTAGGCAGTGAGTACAAGCAATAAGTAGCCTCAGCAGATGGAGATATCTCTAAATTGTGAGTGTCTATAGGCATATTTATGAATTTGTGTGTGCAAATGTATAGAGGATGCTTTAACTTATGAAGGACAAAAAGAATCTGGAAATATAGTTAGGGGAGCAAAGCTGATTAATGATGAGCTCATCATCTTCAGCTTGCCAAGTTGATGCTACCGCTTCTCAGGCTGGAAAATAAGCCCAACTTCTGGTGTATCTGCTAAACAAGCAAAATATCACATCATCTTCATCATTTGCAATATCTTCATCATCACTATTTGCGTTATCTTCTTCTTCCTCTTTATCTTCTTCATCTTCTTCATCTTCTTCATCTTCTTCATCTTCTTCATCTTCTTCATCTTCTTCATCTTCTTCATCTTCTTCTCCCTCTATTTTAGGTTTTTGAGTGTTTTGACAATGAAATTTGTTGCTTAAAATTTCTCTCTTTGTAGTTATAATAGTGAGGAATTTCCTAGTTTCTTGCCGAAACTTCTAGTTGATATGTCACGCTGCTTTCGGTAGTTTTCTCTTCTTATTTTTTCGAATCTTTAAAACAACGTGAATGTGTGTTTCTAGCGATTAACTGCTCTAATGCATGTATCTTTGTGAATTACGGAATAACCTGGATCTCTGTGAGTTGAGCAAGTTATCCAGCTAGCGTGTATGTTGTGCATATTGTGTGTGTTGGTATATATGTGTTGTGCGCTTGTGTGTTGTCTGTGTGCTATGTGTGTGCTATTCGTGTTATGTATGTGTATGTGTATGTGTCCTGTGTGTGTTATGTGTGTGTATCTACTCTCTATCTGCTGTTTATCTACTGTGTGTGCATGCCTCTGTGTATGCCTATATATTTATATTTCGCTGTTGCAGATAACTTGAGCGATTTTTCTTGTGTGTGTCTTTCAGGTGGCAGGTAGCTGCTCTTTTTGATTTGAAGTTTACGCTGCTCCACTCTCTACATCATCAGAATGGAGCGCTCAGTTCCGTGGTATAGTTGGAGATGCCTTCAGGAGGTATATGATGGAATCTTCAGTAACAATCCCACCTCTTGGGAGATTGCATTAGCAGAGGTGAGAGAGGGGTTTTTTAGGTGAAGGAATTTTGTATGTGTGTGTTTACTTATGCGTGTGTTTTTACATATGTATGTATGTGCTTAGAAATTTGTGTGTGCATGCGTGTACAAATGCATGTGTGTGTTCCAAAATGGGTTTTTTTTTCACGTGCATGTGTGTGCTTTTTTCTACAAATTTGTGTATGTGTTTCCAATTGGTTAGATGAGTGCCTGGAGACTGAGAAAAAAGCTACCTATCGCCATTGATGCTACAGCCAATATCTTGGGGGTCTTCTTGGTTGACGAGTAGGTTTTTCCCCTTTTTGCCTGTGTGCGTAGGCTTTTTTCTTCCTCTTCATCCTTCTATGTTTGGCAATCTTTCAGTGTGCGAGAGCACGAAAATGCTTACTACCGATTTTTTGAAATTAGTAGTCTTTTCGCTTCTTCTTCGTTGCTTTTCGCTTCTACAAGTATTAATCTATAGTGTGTGTGCTTTCACTGGATTCATTGGAAACTAGTAGTTTTGAGCTTCTGCTGATTATTCTGCCTCTTCAAGGAGCTCACTTTCTTTCGCACGCAGTCATGTTTAAAAGACGAGTTAAAAACCACTCTATATGATCTAAACTTACTCTCACACACATAGTGGTAGTTAAGGCTTCATGTGCCCTTGCTACTTTGAAAGAAAGAACATTAGCAAGAGTGGATGCACTCACTTCGGCTGTATCTGCATCTAATTTTATCTTATGCTAGCTAATCAGCTTTTTGTGGCTCCAAATTTCTAGTTAGATCTAGTTAGATCTAGTTAGATCTTACTAGTATTAACTAGTTTTAGTTGTTACTTCCTAGTTCTCTCTAGTTTCTTCTATTGCTATTTAGTGCACGCCAACTTCATCTAGTGTTTGCTAGCGCCCACCTTTTATCTCTAGCTCTACTCTATCTTTTCTAGTGTGTTCTGGTTCGCACATCGAAGTCCTCCACACACATATACCCTATAAGTAGCTTCCTCTTTCTCACACAGAGGTTTAGCTGTTTATTGTGCGTCATTCTTCCAAGAAACCGTGTTTTCTAATACATTTCCTCCACATTTTGCCCTCTTTGATGTAATTTTTGTAATCTACTCTTTTTACTGCTTTGAGTAGCAGCATACACACACGCAGTGAGAGCGAGGTTATGCAGAGGAAGCATGTTGCTTTATTATGGCTACTTGTAAAGGGGAGGTTTCTTGTGTTTTATAAAGAATAAAATGAATAGCTAGGCTCTAGTTTAGTATTTGTTAGATCTAACTATAAATTCTGAAAAACTTCTTAGTCTGAAGGGCTATATTAAGCAGAAACAATATTTTCTTAGCAAACAGAAGCTCTTTAGGGCTACCTCAAGCTAATTTAGACTCTTACAGTTAAAGAGCATCTTTTTGCTACTGTTTTTTCTTCTTCTTCTAATTTTTTTACTTTTTCATCTTCTTTTACTTCTTCTGTTGCTTTTTTTGCTTCTTCTACACTCTCATGGGGCCTCTCCATCTATTTTTCTCCCCAGAGATGATACAACCTTCAATTTTTTACGAAAATATCCTGTTATATGAGTGTGTGTGTCTTCAATTTTTCACGCGTGTGTAGGTACTTCTCCAACGTGGCAGCTGAGGTTAGGGGAGAGTATGAGCTAAGGTTGTTGTACTCATCAGTCATCATAAGGTAATCCTCAAGATGCGAAAAATTTTTTTTTAATCGCAGAATTCAGCGAATATTTTGATGCTTTTATAGGTTTCTTCATCTTTTCTGATGAGGAAGTTTTTTCAGTGTGCGAACATGAGATTATTGCTTTGCTAGGAAATAGCTTTTCTCCTTTTATTCTCACTCAAACATTAGAATATAAGCTCACATCTGTGTGGTTTTTGTGTGTTTGTCATTCTAGAACTGCCTTATATGGGGTGTGTGTGAGATTCCGAAACTTTCTTGTGTGGTTTGTGTGTTTGAGATGCAAGCACTTT
>JADHZB010000976.1:1303-21909 GCA_015657535.1 Nephromyces sp. MM_2019
TCACACCAAAATGAGATCTTCACACACACAAAAAAAAAAGTCAGGCTTTAAAGTTTGAGTGTGTAATTCACACCAAAATGAGATCTTCACACACAAAAAGCTCCGAAAAAGTCATTGAAAAGAGCAGAATTTTTTAAAAATTAAAAAAGTTGAATAATTCAATATTTTCGCACACACAAAGAGTTTTGCATCATTGCCAAAACTCCTTTATTACCAATATAATCGCTGGGATCAGATCCAATGCCTTCATTGGAATCTCGAAACTCGCAGATATCTCCTTCAAATAATACATTTCCAACAAAGTTACATGGAATATCTAATTCCTTCTCTACCAGCTGAGAAAACCATTTTCCTTCAAAGAAATTTTCCTCATTTTCCTCAGATGTGTGTTTTTTGTCGAAGCTCTCAGTTTGATTCTCTTCTTCAAAGTCTTCACGCTTTCTTGTAGTCGCAGAACAGCTAGACTCCTTTAAACTTACCCTAGTTTTCGCTTCTGATGATTTTAAGCCTTCTTTCTTCTTCAAAGGAAAGTTTGATGATGATGGAAGCAACGAAAGTTTGAGAGAAGCTGGAGAACTACCCGTTTGGTTCCTTACTGCCTGCCGAGTAAGACGCACTGGAGTAGACAAGTAGGCAGAGTGTTGGTTAACAGATGAAGCTGAAGTAGCAGATTCTTTATTCGTGTTTATTTTTCTTCTCTGCAGTAGAGGTTCACTGCAATTTCCTTTTTCTGCGTCAAAGAAAATAAAAATCTGAAAAATTACAAGAGATGCTTATGAAGAAGAAGCGTGATTTCATCGCTAATTAAAAAAAACATCTAAAATTGGCTGAAAAGACTGCATCCTCAAGTAACTTTATTGTCTATTAAATCTCATACACAGCAAACTTCTTGAAAATGAAGATGATTTAATTTTCAGTCTATTAAAAAGGCTAATAAATCATTTTTTTCCAAAGCCTTTGGGACTAATTGCTATAAAACATTAAACAATTAATATCTTCTTAAGTATGTGAAATCTTGAGATTATTGCTGCACTTTTTTGCAACATTCAAAAGTAGTTTTAAGAAGGCAAAAGGTGCATTTTTATATAGGAAATTGGGAGAATCTTCTCATTAGACCCCCATCGTTAGTGCACTAAGATGTGCATACTAGCCGATAATTTCAGATGAGTTCTTAAAAGAACATGATGTAATTCTCAGGATTTTTGCGTTGCATAGAGCAAAAAAAAACACACACACACACAGATAAACACACACACAKAYAMACACACACAGATAAACACACACACAGATAAACACACACACACAGATAAACACACACACACAGATAAACACACACACACAGATAAACACACACACAGATAAACACACACACAGATAAACACACACACAGATAAACACACACACAGATAAACACGCACACACACACACAGATAAACACGCACACACACACACACAGATAAACACGCACACACACACACACAGATAAACACACACACACACACACACAGATAAAAACACACACATACACACACACACACATACACACACACACACAGATAAACACGCACAAACACACACAGATAAACACACACACACACACAGATAAAAAAAAAAACACACACACACATACACACACACACACTGTGAAAACGGGGTATTTGCTAATCTTTTGCACTTAATGCCTCCTTGCCAAACAAAGACCATTTTATCCAGAAAATTAAAGTTTTTTTTGCAAAAATAACCTCTTTGGTTGTTTGAAAAACACAATTGAGAAAACGCATTTTTCAATTTAAAAAAATAAATTCACAAAAAATAAAATTAAAGAGAAAAACAGCGGAAAAAACCAATTTCAGGGGAGCTATTACTCAAAAAAAAAGCCATCTTCAGTAGCAAATTTGTGTTATAATTGCTGAATAAGCAAATTAAATAAAACTCAAACTAATTGACTTCTAGCTAGGAAAAGGCTAAAAAAAGCTGGCTTTTACGCCGAGCAAGATATCAGTATAATAACAGTAGATATAAAGCTCTCGTTTTCACCAAAATTCAAAGCGCTTTAGGACTTCAAACACTAAAGAAGCTTCAAACACTTTTTTTCAAACAAACAAAAAACAGAGAGATTTATACGAAGAATGCTCTGATTATATTTCAATAAATAAGGTAAGAGACTGAGGAGCCAAACTCAAAGAAGAGTCAAGCAAGTTTGAAGAAAAGCTTAATTAGAGAGCATATCAATGCAAATAGCAGCAACTTCTTTCAGCTATATGATCTCTATAAATATATTAATTATTGCTTTTGGGATGGATAAATTACTCAAAATGAGATATGGTAGTTTTACCTGCGTACTACCTACCGTTTGAAGTTCTAAGAGATGAACTTCTTCCAATTTGTCGACCAATTTCAAAGATTTCACTATTATTCTCCTGTTAAAATAAAATAATGCTCTCTAGCTGAGTGTACGTACACTAGGAAAAAAATGCGCTTTTTTGGGAAAAAATGATATACACCAATTTTTCGGCATTTTTTTAGCGTCAGCAGCATAAAAGAGCAATTTTCTTTCAACAGGAACATCTAAAAAATATATCCTGGCACTTTTTTATGCAACAGAATTTCTTTTCGCAATGACAATCTCAAAATGGGTGCCGAAAATAAAAGCCAAATTGCAAACATTTCGTTAAAGAAAGCTACACAGAACGATAATAAAAAACACTTCAAATGGTTAGGTAAAATTTCAAACTCCGATGCTAAAACTGGTTTATTACGGCTGTAAAAAATTCATTAATGCGTAAAATAATAAAAACTTGAAGAGCAATACCAGGGCAGTCAGCCTAACAAAAAATTTCCAAAAAAAGCATTGGATTATACAAAAAATTGATAAATCTCGATAGAACTTTGAGAGTATAAAGCAACGACGCACTACGCATCACAGAAAAAATAATTGAGCGTACTGAAGGAAAATCAAGTAAAAAAACAATGCAAAACACTGCACCAGATGCTATATATAAATGTCAAAAACCCACTTCCTTCATCTGTTATCTATTAAAAGATGGCTGCATTTTGGGGATTCTTCATATATTTATTACACACACGGCAAAAACCTCTATTCTCCGCTTAGTAAATGCAAAAAACCAGGGAATTAAATATAGAAATTACCGGATTATAATTTATTGCTCTTTTACGGCTTAACGGTATTCTGTCGATATCTGGGGTCTTCACACACGATGAGTCGGGCGAAGGAACTACATCATTAAAAAAATAAAAGTAAATTTTACAAAATATTCACTAAAGTTTGGAAAAAAAGTGGTTCTCTAGAGGAATGAAGTGCAATCGCTTAAACTAGTTTTAAAAAAATAAAGAGCAAGAAAATGAAAGCACATACAGCCAGAGAGGCTTGAATACTAATGCAAAGAAAAAAAAAAAAAAACACACACACACACAGGCAGACACACATCCATTTTAACAGCAGCATCTCCAAAAAAGCCGTGTATATACAGCACACTCTCTGCAAGCTTTTTAAGTATCTTCAAGAATTTAAAAAAAAGTTGAAAACCTCAAAGTGGCAGCATTTTAGAGCGTTTTTTGGAGTGACTTGCTGCCAAAAAACAGAATAAAACTAGCGATTTTCAAATTAAATGGTTTATTTGTGGCTGCAGTTCACTGAATCACTCAAGGAATATTTTGCAAAAAAAAAAAAAAAAAGGCAGAGCCAAAATAGCGTAAATAAGCAATAATTTCAACTAATGAGTATCTTCAATTGCAAATCCTTTTTTTATAAAAATATGCTAGTGCCCATTTTCAGTGTTAAAATTATAAACAAGGAAAGCTCTGGTTTAGCACTTTTATTGGATGCAACTATACTGTATATACAGCTGGGAAAAAAGCCACAAAGTGAAAATGAAACTTTTTTTCTGAAGGAGAAAAACTAAAAAAGTGCTTTTAGAAACTTTTTTATCCGCTTGTGAATGATATAGAGGCAGAGATTAACACCTATTTTTTGCTAGTTTTTGATGTAAAAAACACTCGGTTTGCTTTAAAAAAATACAAAAAATGTATGGAAAAAAAGGCCTGATTTGTTGTGTAATAAATAGAGACTCAAAATTTTTGATAAAAGCTGTTTATTCATCTTCACTAATAATATGAAGTTATTTATTTTGGGTGTTTTTTTCCCATAAAAAAGCAATGAAATTCAACAAAAAAACCTCATTTAACTAAAAAAGAGGCGAATATAGAAGCAAGTTAAGAAAATAATGCTAAAATAAGCAACATAAAACCTCTTGGAGGAATCATCATACTAATTGTAAGCAATAAACAAAAAACAAAAAATGAATAATGAATACTCCGACGTGTGTGTGTGCGTGTGTGCGTGTGTGTGTGTGTGTGTGTGCGTGTGTGTGTGTGTGTGTGCGTGTGTGTGTGTGTGTGTGTGTGTGAGCACATCTGCGAGTGTGTGTGTGTGTGTGTGAGCACATCTGCGAGTGTGTGTGTGTGTGTGTGAGCACATCTGCGAGTGTGTGTGTGTGTGTGTGCGTGTGTGTGTGTGTGAGCACATCTGCGAGTGTGTGCGTGTGTGAGCACATCTGCGAGTGTGTGTGTGTGTGTGTGTGCGTGTGTGTGTGTGTGAGCACATCTGCGAGTGTGTGCGTGTGTGTGTGGCTCATCAAGTTTGTTTTTTTCATTTAAAAAAGGAAAATTACCCTTGGATAGTCCTCCTCCATACTCAAAGGGGCTGAGAGGCTGTATCATTGAATAGCAAACAGTTTCATATTCTCCATTGTCATACTGTTAAAAGCAATTAAGTAGTAAATTTGAAAATAAAGGCAAAAAGGGGTAAAATCAATAGAAATTAACTCAAAGAAAAAGATGAAGTGGTGATAAATTTTTGGCTAGCAAATAGCGAGGGCAAGCAAATTTGAAAAAAAAGGATATCTGGAAGCTTCAAAGTTCAAGAAACGTATATTTTGATTAGAAAAGACTATAGAAATATGAAAAAACCACAACGTGAAGTAGTGGATAAAAAGAAAGAAAAAAGATGGTAAAAAAGATGCTAGTTCCACTCAATCAACAAAAAAAGACCGGCTAAAAAAGACGCCACTTTGAAATAATATTTCAAAAGCTTAAAAGGATGCAGAAAATTTGGTATAATCAATTTTCTATCCAAGAATATACAAGTATCTTTATCTTAAAAAGAAAAAAAAAAGAACATCAAAAAATCAGAAAATTTAATAACCATCAAAGCAAAAGTCAAGGCCAATGGATCGACACCGATAACTTTTGCCGGCCAGTAGCGTCCAGAGTAGTCAGTCTTAGCCTATAAGCAAAGCAAAAACCACAAAAATGCATATAAAATTAGCACACAATTAAAAGCAACTTTAACTCAAAATTACTAGCGTAAAAATTGGTTTAATTTATCAGAAAATACATCAAAATCTACCCGCTAGTGAGAAAATCGTATAAAGCTTTAAAGGGAATTAATTTCTATTGAAATCACAAATTTATTGATAAATTTTTTCAAAAAACAACAGATTTATAAGAATAAGGAGGAATATCAAAAAGCGAAAACTGGCAAAAAATATTTCCAGACTGGCAGATAAAAAGATGTTCTGAAAGTAATTTTTCGCCAAAAAAAAACGATTTTTACGGATATGAGAAGAAGCAGAAAGCAAGCGGCATAAATCAGCGTAAATATCCAAAGGGAAAAAAAATGAGCCAAAAATATCAATTTTTGGCGAGTTGGTTCAAAAGAGTAAAATATTGTGCGAGAAAAAGAAGAAAACCAAGAGAATAGACGAGTATGATATCATCAGGAACTTCTAGCATAATGACAGCCAGGATTCTTAAGTAATTGCTAAGCCAATATATCATAAAAAGACCAGATAAAAAAAATTAAATCGGAGGAAAACACCATTTTTTAAGCCAAAAACGAGCAAAAAATTGAAAATAAAAACAATTAAATAAACCAAAGATGTCTCCATGTTTCCTTGACTTGGAAAAATACTAGAAATACACAAAAAAAAGTCGTTAAAGAGACTGAAAAAATAGCAAATCTGCAGCGATTTACAGTGTATATAATGCTTTTTGGCTAAATTGACAAAAATCAGGGGAAAATCCCCGAACAAAAGTCTTAAAATTACGGCATAAAACCGTCGGAAAAACCTCCAAAACGCGCACACATTTTATTCTTACAAAAAATCCACAAAAATACTTGCTACGCAATAAATTTGATACAAAAATCCCTATTTTTTGATGTATATACACTTAATGATATTCCAAACAATTAAACACCCTCACCATATCATCTGTGGGTGGCCACCAAACACGGATGGTGGTACCTATTAATTTATGAACAAAACTTCTATTCCTTAAGTATTCTAGGAGTAGACGGTTGTGATTGTTACTGCCTCTCAAAGGCAAGGCAGATTTGCACACAACATTATATCGCTGCGAAGATATTGTAGCGCCGCTACCGAGTATCTCTGGGGGAACATCAGGGACTGCAAAAAAATCTACTCCTTAGAGAGAAAAAAAGCAGAGAAAATTCTTTTCTAAATACAGATAAAAGTAGCGAAAAGGGTATTTACAAGACTAGCATAAATGGAAAGAGGTTTGAGAATACTGGCTCTATTTCTTTGATTTTTTTTCTCTCTTTTCTACTCAATTTATGGAAGGCGGCAGATATAGCAAAAAAAGAGAAAATTTCAGGAGAAAAATACGGAGGAAATAAAAAAAAATATTGAAGAGCTTCTGATAGGCAGTTCTACTTATATATGCGAGGGATTATTTTACACCAGCTGCATCTAGAATATCAAAATTTGACCTATAACGAGAGATTTGCGTGGTAATTAAAGCTTTTGGTACTCAATTTTGCTTCAAAACTTTAAAAGTTTTCAACTTGAAACAGGGGAGAAATTGTGCTCCCTAAATGGCAAACTAAAGCAAAAGAAGAACGAAGAAGCAATGAAAAGGAGAGAAATAGTGCTGCATAATTTCTTATGCGAACTAACGCAAAAGAAGAGCAAAAAGGGAACCAAAATTTTTTTGAAAAACCACATATTGACAAAAGTATGAACTTAAAATTTTATTTTGAAAGATTTTCCTCGTTTTTTTAGGCTTTTATTTGCATTCTCTCTCTCTTCAATTACATTATCTTTCTTCTCCCGCTTCTACTCATAAATTACCTCAAAAAATGAGTTGCCTCCTTCTTGTCGGACACTTTATATTTAACTATTAGGAAGGGAGCTACTTTCATCGTTTTTTGCTTCAATTTACTTTTTAACTTTTTACGCTACTCTTTATTTACGCGGTCATAGCATTTCTGTCTGTTTGCTCCCTGTGGGTTGGGTTACGTGGGTGCTGTGTGTGTGGGTCTGCAAAATGCTCATGTTTGCCGTGCTAACGCGGATTTAAAATTAATCTTAATCTCTTATTTTATTTTCGAAAAAAAGGATATGACATGACTCGATGCCCTAAATCCAAAAAGACACCTTTTTATTAAAAAAAACTAGACTTTCCAAAAGCTACACGCAGAGCACTGCAGTTAATATGGTTGAAAGTGAAAAAACTGCACGATAGAAAAAACCAGGAAAAAGAGAAGGATTTTACCATCCAATACTTGTAAGCTCAGGTTTGAGTCCAGGGCTTCGAGCAGCTTAAACATACGGATATTAAAGTTTTTCCCAACACCACAATTTTTCATGATCAGTCGTTTCATCTGGTTGCGCTCAATTAAGGCCACTAATATTTCTGCCAACTCTGTATTCTCTCCAACCCTGAACATTATTTTTTGGTGTACAAAAAATAGTGAATAAATCCCTTGAAATAACTAGAAAAGGAAATAATAAAGTTTGAGGCAACATTTTTTTAAAATCTTCAAAAATAAAGATAAAGAAAAACTTTGGGCGAAAGTTTAAAAAAAGATGCAAAAAATAAAGTGAGAAACTGCAATTAAATGACTAATTTTTGCACACAGCAACGCTCGTGCGTATCTCTGCGTAAAAATCAGCATTAAAATATATGCAATAACTGCTTATTTTTGGGAGAAGATAGGACTTGCAAAAATATAGGACGTCAGGTCATAAAATATTTTTAAAAAATACTTCGGCCACAATCTCAAAAGCTGAAAGATTGGAAAATTCTGGATAATTTGAAGCAGCGTGTATTAATAAGCTTCAGCAGATTATTAAAACACGGCAATACTCAGATACATATCAGGCCATATGATTGCAAAAAAAAATAGATATGAGCATCCACACAAACTAAATAAATTCGAGACCTCAAGGTAAGGATTCGACAAGATTTTTTTTATAAAAAAAAGAACTCTCTAAATAGCCATATAAGGGAGATGGGAAAATGGTCCTCTTCTTGTACAGCGCAGAAAAAATTTACCTTATCTTCAGAATATTTTTGAAGGTGGCTTAAATCTACATAAACTGCTAAAAAGCAAAAGCATCTTGCGATGCTGGAATATGTAGGGAGAGCTCATAGCAATCAGAGAGGCTCAGGAAAAGTTGTTTAAATTTACACAGTTTGCTGGATCTAAAACGCGCACTTTTAGTGTTTCGAACATATGAATCTCTCGTAAAAAATTCGAGCAACCATCTGGCGCTCCTTTTTTCTATTATTTTTAATTGAAATTTGTTTTAGTATGGTTTAACAATTGGGACCCAAGTGTTTTTTTTTGTCAAAAATAGCGCACAATCATGCTTGAAAATACGAAAAAACGCCCTTCTTAATTTTACCACAAACTAACATATTATTCGATATATCCAGTGATATAACACTTGCAGGAATTAACTGAAGTAAAGATCCTAGCAAATCGGCCTGCATCCTACACCGTATCATCAAACTGGTTAAAGTCCTGCTGCTGGAATTGCATACCTGACTGAAGTAAAGTGCAGTTTCAAGTAAGGAGCACTGCAAAAATGTGTAGACTAACATACATTCATATGCAATGGCCATTCGCGAATAAATAAAATTGGAAGGAAAAGCATAATGACTTATTGCCATTGAAATAAAGTACTTTATAATACAACAAAATAGCACCCTCCCAGAGGTAAAAAAGCAATTCAGGCCCCGCAAAAAAAAGAGCCGAAACGTTAGCGCCAAACTCAAAAATAATGCAAGTACCAGGTATTAAAACCCCCAAAACACAGACCTTAATTTTTCTTGTAGTAAGGCTGTCCATTCTACCCCCCAGGTATCTAGCTCAACCTCTACAAGTTTAGGGTATCCAGCCAGCTGGTCGAGAATTCCATGCAGAACCCCATTTGAGACGTCGTTAATATATAATTTTCTGCATTGAGAAGCTTCAAAAAACTGCTTCAAGCCCTCTACCCCACCCTTAAGACCTACAAGCATCAACTTGCTGCTGTCTGCCTTATAAAAACGATGAAAAAAACTAAAAGAGCTTCTCTTTAGATGTAAAATAGAAGAGCCAATTTTTCGTGACCTGTTAGAAACTAAAGGCCGAGGGATATCACTATAAAATTTTTTTTTTTCTTCGCTGGGCCCGCGGCTTTGACCCTCTAACATAGACAGAGGAGCAATAAAGTTAAGATTGTCCGAGCACGAGTGTGTCAAAGGTTCGTAGTCATCTTTCTTGATTGCGCCTAGAGACCGACGAGCACTAGTAGGGTTTATCCCCTTTTTAGTAGAGCTCATTTTATCCTTACAAAGGCCGCTAGAAAAGCTCCTCAAAGGAGCGGCAAAAATATTGTTATTGGTTAGCTTAACTCTCTCCTCACAATAACCCCTGCTTTTCTCAGAAACTTCCGAGGCAGCGTTGCCAGTAAGCTTACGCTTTCCCTCAGGTTTTGCTCGGGACTGAGAAGCCAATTTTTTGTCAGCTTTACTAATTGTAGCCGTAATGCCATTTTTAAGGCTTGGAGAGTTACAATGACTGCGTGGCTTTCTTACTGAAACTTTCAAGGCAGAGCCGCTCTTCGCCCAAGTTGATGTGGTCTCACCTATTAAATCATTATTTTCTCTTGTCCAAGGTAAGCTTCTAGATCCCGCAGTGCAAGCAGTATTCGGAATAACAGCAAGTCCTCTTATGCAGGTCTTGCTGCCTGAACTTTCTACCCTCTTAACAATAGTTGATGCTGAAGTATTTCTATGCAGCAAATTATCTCGCCTACGAGAAGCATTTGAACTACGTTTGTACATTTTATCACTCTGTTTTCCGTAGTGAATCCTATGAAGATTGGATAGCTCTGTATATCCTGCGCACTTACAACAAATTACAAAAAGCAGCTTGACCACGTCTAATAGGAGGAATAGATGACTTAATGTTGTTATTGCGATATTAAATCGTGACCTTGTCCGAACCTAAAAATAGAATGCCGATTCACATTACTTTCCTTGCCCTATCCTCTTGTATACTAGGATAGTAAATCATTCCCCAAGATTTACCTCCTCAAGTAAAAGACTTTCGCCTGATTCGAACTGCAGACTTTTTATGTTTCACCAAGAAAGTTGCAACTCCTATCGTAGGTTTTTTTCCAGGAAAAATCATACTTTTCATAGGATAAACTGGAGGAAAAAGGCTGGTATAAAAGGTAAAAGGCATCAAGGAATAGTCCCCTTAGCCCTCTTCCTTAGAGAACTAAAATTTGGGGAAAGTTAGCCCTTAGGGTCATCTTTGCCAAATCCCTTATTCTTAGTACATATACCAACATCTAAATTTATAAATCCCCCTAAGCTGGCAGAAAGTTCCCATGTCCTCGCCTTACTCTATCTTTGCCTCCGTCCCTCAAATACTTCTTGTTAGAGATAGAAGAATGGTAAAGGCAATGGTGCACAGTCATTTTGCATGAAGTCAAGAGTCAAAAATTAAACTTAAATCAAAGATATGGCCGGGTCTGGGAAAGGGTAAAAGTAAAATTATACAATATCTTCGGATGTGGTCAAGAGACTTAAAACTATTAGAAACTACTATAGGCTTAAAGTGCTATAATGTGCATAAAAAAAAAGTCACAAAAATATTCAAGAAAAAGGAGGATTCATCAAAGCACTAGAGACAGAATCATATGCCGTACAGAATTTTTGCGAGATAGAGGAATGGATGACAGCCAAAAGTTACAGATAATGCAGCCAAAATATGCCTAATGACGGTGAAATTTGGTAAAAGTACAATGAACTACACTAGGATAAAATCAATGCGTAACGATAAAAGAGTTGAAGGCCAAGATTTTCCCTAGTGAATTCTTACTATTTTCGACAGTAACAAATAGAGGTCTTCCGGCGACTCTTGGGTAGCTTGTGCCTTATATGCACAAATTAAAATAAGCATTATTCCAGAGAGATTACGCTAGATGATAAAGCCGCAGGGACTACTTTATATTTCATGGCGCAATACTCCTATCTCTATACAAAAAAATGCAAGCTGAAAAAATAGCAATAATAAGTACACTTACGACAACTGCCGTGGATACCCATTGGAAACTTACGATTTACACAACCATCTAATACAAATTTTTACTCTAAACAAAGCTAAAACTCTGAGAGTGGCCTTACGCATAAGGCACTCACATAGATTGGATATATTTTCAGCAAATACCTTAATTTTTAAGGTAAATTTTTTGCAAAAAATTTCGCACACTGAAGGCTTCACACTTTGTAAAATCTGTTCGGCAATTAATTTGTGTTACAGCGCCTAAGGAAGCTATATTCACACATAAAGTTAAAAAGAAAGGGATGATCGTGTAAGTGTCAATAGGATTCAGTGCCTATTACGGTAACAGGGAAACCGGGGAGATGGCTTAGCATCGCAAAAACAAAAATAAATTCAAAGCAAAAAGATTTCCAAAAGGGGACAGCTCGAGAGGATCAGCAATTCTCAAACTAAAAATACTTGAGAAGCCTGCTTGCCCTAGAGTTATAAGCGGTCCCTCACAAAAAACAGCAGATTTCGGTTTTTTTTCAAATTCAACGAAATAGTGCTGTACACCAGGATTAGAGGGAAATGTCAATACCTAAGTTACACATCTTTTCGCTTCACTTTATAATTTCCCAAAAACTTCAATCGTACGCCTATGAATAAGATACAATTTTCCGTCTATAGATGATATAGTAAGGATCAAGAAAAACAAAATTACATATCATTGCGATTATAACCGCAGTACACACCTGAAGAACCATAACGGTAAATAGGGAGATATTATTTTTAAAGGCGATGCTGCAGAATTAGTGCGATTTGCTACCTGCTTGCAGTGTGCTTAATTGGTAAATCACTACAATAAAATTCCTGGACTTCAGCGTATTCTACCCTTTGTGTTTCGCGTTTCTATTTACATGAGAGGATTCTTATGTTTTAAAAGTGTCTCACCCCATCGCGGGACCTAATACACACCCAGAATAAACCATTGTAATCCACTCGGGATATGCTATCAGTAAGAAACTCAACGCACACTTTTCAGCAGCATAACTGTAACATATTGAAGAGTTCTTAGTGGAGAAAAGATAAGACTATCTCTGGCCTAAACGCGTCACCATACTTACTACGAAGGGGCGAGCACATATTCACATGGATACGGCGATGCAATCGACAAAGAAACTCCTTCAGAAAATCACCAAATTGTGCCAGCATTTTTCAAAAAATCCACGGATTTAATGGTAAAAAAGGTAATGAGCTTCCAGGGACATGTGAAACATCCAAGAAAACTGCGGACCATGGGTTGCTACTTTCCCACTTTTGTAGGGAGCGACACAGAAAATACTTGGTACCCACCATTCCAGAAAAACAGGAGCAGTCTTTAAAAGTATGCACGGGTTCTTTTCATTGCCTGCTGTCGGTAGATAAGTCAAACGAGTAATAGCTGGCGAAGATACTACCCTGATGCAAGAGTTATACTTTTCATCTTACTAGAGAAGATTGAATTTTCACTTAAGTAGCGGTAATAGAAACTTGGCTATACCATTGGTACCTGATGGACGTGTCTCTAGTTAGGAAGAACAAAACACTAGCGGCAGCGGTCATCTGGTGGCTTTACTTTAGTAGGTACTTGCGACGGTGTTGGTAGCAGAGTGGCATTAAGAGCGAGAGCCGATTGCAGTTGCCAACATGACGGCAACCTGCATAGGTAATGGTAGTTGCTGGGTGAATAGAGTGCCACGGAATAAAGGTAACAATGATTTCTGCTACAAGTTTTTAAAATAAACATCCCTACCAATATAAATAGATAAAATACCAAAGGGAAAATCACGCATTTATGCACGCTACTGCTGCAAACCGTGTAGTATAACTTTTGTGAGGTGAAGCCATTCACGTGGAAATAATTTTTGGTGTACTTTCTAAGATGACATGCCATATACTGCGTAAGAAAATCTGGGAGTGAATATCCACCATCAGGATTAATATGGGGAAGTCATACGAAACTGAACTAAACAAAAAGTTGGCATAAAACATGCAATAAGTAAAGGAAAGAAGAATGAATACAAGATGAGCCTAATAACAACCCTAAGTTCGTAACGGCTTCTTTAGGTATTTATTTTAATTTTTAAAAGGAAAATCAAATTGTTTCATAAGAAAAATCTAATATGATCAATGGCTTGACAAAAATAAAAAGTATTGTTAAAATACACGAAGGTCAAATTGTATAGACAATTTCAGGACCAAGATTTTCACAGGATGCATCATTAATTTTTTTCATAATAAAAATATATTAAAATATTCCAAAGCTTTTTTTTTGCTTCAGAATCAGTGGGAGACCACTTGGTTGACGTCCAAGCATTCCATGCAACAAGCTAATCTTTCGTTACCTAAGCTTCGATATTTCCCTTCAATGCTGCCGTATTATTTCTGTGCTGCTACACGCTGCCACCACTGCTTCTTTGAATATGTGCAGATTAATAAGATTTAGAGACTACTCAATGAAATTATCCAGAGGAACAAAACTGCTTTAAAAGTTGCTAAAGAATAGAAAAACAAGGAAATAGTAAAATTTTTTGATAAGTGTGAACCAAGCGAAAAATAATAAATAGGTTGATTGTATGATGTATATATTATACAATGGTGCGAAATTTTTCCTTTGATCCATTCCATAGAAGCTAGTACGAATATGCAAGTCTTTTTAATTAACTGCCAAAAATCATGTCATCCATTAGAAGCCAAGCGAAATTTCTCGGTATGTACGACTTCGATGCGCTCTCTCATTACCTTGCTGTGTTGCCTTTGAATAAAAATTGGAAATGTAATGCTATAAAAAAAATTTGCATAAACATTTTTATAAAATTCTTCGGCTCGTTTTCCAAGCTTTCAATTTCCAAGATTACTACATGCATTCAATGCGCATTGGAGTGCTGCAGCAGTTAAATAAAAAAATGATAGAAAGCTGTCTTAGTGGAAAATTTTTGCTCGGAGTTCGCTGAATATTTTTTTGCTGTATCATTAATTTGCATGCCGGGTACACCGCTTGTAAAAATAATCCCAAATAATCGTCCCCAAAAAATTACTCCTTGTAGTCACATGAAAATCCGTTTTATTTTATTTTGTGCTATGCATCAGCGAGAAAGGCTTATTTTCATCCGTAGGCATAAATGCTTATTCAAATGATCTAGTAAACCTGTTCAAAATGAGTTCCACTGTCATCTAATGTTTACTCTTAATCATCAGCTTTTGCTTACTGGAAAAGTTAGATGCTAATTTTTTATGTTTACTCCTAGATACTGCCCAAAAATCAGACTATACATTCTCTAATGAGCTAAACCTCCATTGAATATTAAGAGCTTGTATGCAGTGTCTACAAATGTATTTGATATTTCAAAAGCTAAGCGATTACTTTTCATTGTAAAATGCTACTAATCTTGTCTTTCTACTCATGTTACCTGATTTGGCACTAAGAGTATCCAGTCTTCTACATTCATATGAGATTATGGTATGCTTGCCTCGTTCCATAAATTTTTATATCTATGCATGGCTTTTTTTCCCAAACAGGTTACTCATACTCTTATGTCCTTTCGTTTAACCATGGAGCACTCTTTTTCAATGCATGACGGAAAAATTTTACTGCTATGATATCTGAATATGGAGTGCTTTAGTTCGTTTGTACGTTCAAAGCGTACCAAAATATTCTGTTCACAGTTTTCTACTTAGTCTGATGGCCTCCTTGATTTAAAAAGCGTAGACAAGCAAAATATATGGGTGAAATTGTTTTTCGTTTTTCATCGTTGATATTACAGATTATAGAGGAAAACTTATCCCATCTGGATTGTATAGAGTTATGTGATCCAGCATACCTGAGTAGTATAATAAGTCGGAAGCAGCTTCGACAACAATCCAGCTGTTAGCAGTCTCGAGCCATTCTTACCGTTTCCTTGCCAAGCGAATGTGTATCTTGCAAACATGAAATTGCATGCCACACAGCAGCAAACTTGCTACATGCTCAGGTATACACGCACCTCTACTATGAAATTAATAAATTAAACCTGTAGGCACCAGTAAAAACCTAGATTAACCCACAATAACAACGGTTGTGACGGCTTCTCAAGTTCTGCTTTATTGCAAAAATTTCATTGCAATGAAAGTATGAACTATAAACAAAGCTTTACTCGTTAATGTAGAGTTCTCTCTGGTACTTGTGCTAGAGTTAGCGTTGCTTGCAACTATAGGCACATTTCAAGGAAAGCATATAATTTTTTTCATGATTGAATCAAGCAAGGTTCCTACGGAATGATACATTTCTAGAAATGGTGATTCTGGAGTACGCTTTTGAGTGAGAATACTTTGTAACAAAGACAGAATCCGCACTACGCACCAAATGTCGCCACGTACGTTCCATCTGCGACACTCAGCTGTGCTTAGCACCTAGAGAAATGCTAGCAGCTGGCGTGCCTTGCGGATAGTTCAACTTGCCCCCAGCACATCTATTATCCATGCCCCGTACATTTATCGAACGCCGCTCCAATAGCGAAAGCCTTTGTCTGCTCAACTTGGTGATGCAGCTTTTTTTCATGAATTCACCGGATTGCAAAGCGCCTTATACGGAGGACCAAACAGATGAAAGAGTGGCCCTTCACATCTAGTCCATGACCACAGTCTCAAGCATCCTATGTGCCACCTTCGAAATAGCGCCTACATGCTTGCTGTTGTGCTTTGATGCCTCAAGTACCTGGGAGAAACTGTGAATCCACACTTTATCGTGGATTGTCTGGATATCTCTCGGACAAAGAAAGGCGAGTAATTTTTCTTAAGTAATGTACTCTGTTCCATTGAGGAAGAGGAAGGGGTTTAAAGTACCATAGAGCATTTAGATAATGGGGAAGGTTGCATTTTTGTTGATTTTTCCCGTAAAGGGAAAGTAATTTCTATTTTGAGGAGTCGTTCAGCGCTTATATGGACACCAGACGTTTGTCTCGAGCACCAATTTTTTTTGACGTGTTTCAGAGCTTCGTTTCCGTGCACCTGGGACGCTGCTGTTTGTATATAATAAATGCAATGGAGAGTTCTATTATTTAAGCAAAATTTTTGTTTATTGGAAATTAACTAGTTTGTCATAGGGAACATGCAGTCGATTATTAGTTTGGTAAATACTATGATTCTGCCCAAGCGCTAATGATTTTCCCGTAGACTGGGCGGCCCGGTTATATACACTGTGATGAATATGATATTAGTGACAGTTTAGAATCTTGTAACGTAGGTGCTGGGGGAAGTTTATTCTTTGAACTCTAGCTGTTATGCCGTTATTATCGGAGCTGTTTAGGTTACGCTCATGTAAAAGAATAAGATACCAGTCTACATGAAGATATATTAAGAAAAGAGCGTGTCGCGTAAAGTTTTTGACCAAAAAAAGCCAGGAAAAAAGCTACTAGGTTGAGATTCTATTAACAGATATAATATTGTCTATTTGCTTTCGGTTTGCGGAACGTTGCTATATTTTGTTGCTGCAGTCAGGATGAATATAAGGCATAAACGCACGTATATCTGTGATGTTAAGATAATTTTCTTTTTATGGAAACTTATGCCACATATATATAGTGGTCACACCCCATCAGTCGAGCTATAGTGTTTGAGGCGGCGATGTTATGATGCAGATACACGCTGAATTTTTTAAAAATCCATATGGTTCCGCTTTCTCTTTGCAATTGGGTGAAAACGTTTCAATGTCTACTTGTTCATCTTTCTAGACTTTTTTTGTCTCGTTGATGCTCAGCTGATTACCTGACTTGTTTGCTGCTTGCTTCCGCACTATTTGCCAGCAACATACGTGTGCGAGATATAATTTGTTTCGATACAAAACGGTGAGCAGTGGTGGTATAAATACCTCCTTTGATTTCATTCATGCAGTACCTATGCTGAATGCATGAATTAATGCTGATATGCTTGCTTGCATAATGACTTAAGCCGTTTCGCAACTCCCCTGCAATAAAAAGATTGTATCTTTCATGTTTCTCATGTAGATCAGCAAATTTAGGTGCAGAAATCTTTTTAAATGCTTTTAGACAAGAGAATTTAGCTACATTCTGTCAATTTTAGCCGGTATTCGTGTTGGAAACTAAGCGCTCTTGTTAAGTTAAACCATCAAGTAGCTATATACGAAAGGGTTGAAAAATATACGCGTAAGTATACACGTACACAAGTGCACACACACGCAAGTATACAAGTCACAGAAGTGCACGCACACACAAGTATAGACCCAAACAAAAGTTTACACCCACAAGTATGCACCCACACACATACACACACACACCCACACAATTACAAGCACGCACCCATGCCCCCGACGAACCTAATGACTGGCAGGTTAACTCTTTCTTTGAATTTTTTTCACCACCGTGATGGGCTCGCTTAAGCGTATTATGAAAACATAGAAATTTTGCTGTTTCTTGCGAACAGCGTTTGTCCTTACTGAGGTGGACCTCTACTTTCTCTGGAATATATTTTAAGCTCGCAGTTGTTAAAAATTGTAGCTTTTGACAGTGTCTAGCATCACGTCTAATGTGGGATATTACCGGGATTTCTTGCGAGTTTATGTTATCAGCTAGAAGCAGGATGAAATTATGAAAAGTTTTTGGTTTTTGCTCACCTAGCAAATACACTGTAGCGTCTATTTGATCGTTGATGATGCTTTTCTTTTTGAAGAGTTTGAAGTTGAGAATTTGAACTTTACAAAAAAAACCTTGTCCATCCTTATACTCTAACCTAAAATGCTTTGTAACACACCTAACTTCGAAAAAATTCTCTTCTGTCTTCCTTCTATACTAAGGCATATAGTCTCATTTAGCTTCTTTGAAGGATTAGGTGGAATCTTGAATTTATAACACATTGCGATATTTTGTGATGCGTTTCCTCATAAGCTGAAATTTATTTCTATATGCGCACCTTTGTTTATTCTCTAAGATAATGCTCGAGAGTTTTTTCGCTTTGATTGCATCTTAAGTTTACTTTTAAGCTTGTCTAACTGAGTAAAAACACTATAATCTGCAAGAAATAGCATAACTTCTAAAGGCACTATAGCCTTCAAGCGATAGTATAACCCCTAACTTTATCAGCAAGCAGTGTGTGCAATTATATGAGTATAATACCAGGTAGTTTATCTTGAAAAATGTAGTTGCAGCTCTCGGCATGACTTGAACTCTGAAAAAATTCTTCTTCGTTCTAATGTTCTGCAGGATGCCTCTGGGATCAATTATTAAAAGCCCATTACATTGGATTTAGTTGTTCACTCTCAAGGTTATTACCATTTTCTTTTCAAATCTTTGGATTTAAGCATAATAGAATAAAAAATTCTTTAAAATGCAAATTTTGTTCACTGCCTCATGCTTGTGTGTGTTCTACTGTGTTCCCATAAGTATAAAGCCATCTCTCCCAAAAAAATCCGTCCGTTTTGTAAAATTACATTCCAAAGGTCTCGTGGGTTGTGTACTTGTGGGTTTTGACTTTCCATTTTTTGCAAACCCCTTTTTGTGCGATCTGAAGTTTCCTTGACCGAAATTACTTTACGCTTAAAGTACACCGTCTTCATTCTTTTATCATTTTTTCAGACCTTGGATATGGTTGATGAAACGGCACAAAATTGGGGTTTGAAGCTCTTTATGGTTCGCTGCATAGATGATTTCAGCGTGAAGCAGGCGCACCCTCCTTGAAAATTTTGTGTTACTCATTAGGCCGAGCTCCTCTTTTATCCCCACCACTTGATGTTCCAAAGTTTAGCACGTAGCTCATCGAATGCTGCCATGTCTTCAGATCATAAAGATAAATTTTCATTCTTTTTGTCGTGCGATGCAATGATTAAAAGTGTGTGTGTGTGTCCCTTTATCTTTCGTAGGGTATCTTTGAAATGTCTCTGTCGTGCTCTATTCAAAGGAGAAAGTAATTTTCGTCTTCTCATTAAATACGATGATTAAACGTGTGTATGTGTCCCTTTGTCCCCCCCATGATATCCTTGAAATGTGTCTGTCAGGCTCTATTGAAAGGAAAAAGTATATATATATATATAAAGTAAGGATCGATATTTTGCAATAAATGCAGTGTTTATACTTCTTTTAGCTTTGTTTCTTGCAATCATCTATATTATTGAATTTTCATTGAATTTTGCAAAAAAATCATTCTGGGTTCTGCTTGTTGTGAAACAAGATTGTGGGATGCCAATCCATTGATTTTCAGCTTCAAAATCCTTATTTTTGGAGCTTTTCTGGTGAGTTTAGCGGGTTTTTTCATTCATTTTTATTGTTGTAGTCTCACTGCCTATTCTTTTGTATTCTATAATATCCTTTGATCTATATAAAATGAAATATTTGATTTTCCTGATGCAGTAGCAGGACATTCTTCAGGATAACTGGCTTTCTTGCTCTGTGTAGCTTTTTCGTATTCCCTTTTTTTGGCACGAAAAATGCTCGTGTAGTAGTGGTTTTTCTGTCTAAAATTATCCCAGAAAGTGTGTGTTAATGTCATTTCATGCGGTGAATCTCATCATCTCGATGACTGAAGGATTCACTCTTCATTCTGAATTATTGTGAATTCTCTCGCCAATTTTGATGAATTTTTTGTCCATCCTCCCAAAATCGCATCTTCATTCTGAATCAGCCTACTCTCGTCGAACTTTCACTATAGTGCTCCTGTCCTTCCCCCCAAGTCGTGTCTTGGAGCTCTATCATCCTCTTCCTCTCGCAAAACTACTACTGCATTCCCTCCGTCCCCCCCAAAGTCGTATCTTCACTCTCTATCATACTGCTCCTCTCAGCAATCTCTCAATAAATTCTCTCAATCCTCCCCCCCACATGTAATTTCTAGGAATCTCTGCCAAAAAATAAGTAAAAACTACCTCTTCACCGTAATAAACGATTAACCCTATAATATAGCTTAAACCCTTTCCAGCAACCCAAAATGGTAAGTGGGTTACCTTCCCCCCAGCACGCCAACATCCTTCCCCCCAACAGTGGCAAGAGCAACCCCAACATTAGCTACTCAAGTGCAGGGCTGCTCTCCTCAAGCAGCGGTGGAGGAGGGGGCTTCATAAGCTACCGAGGTGGAGGTTCAGTCTCTACTATTTACCCCCCTCCGTCTCCTTCTTCTACTATGAATATGCTGGCTTCGGCGGATAAGCCCAGAGCAAGCACGCCGTCTGGAGGGACTGGGGGTGATGGAAAGAGCCAAAATACTGGAAAAGGGGGGGGGG
>JADHZB010000978.1:0-23057 GCA_015657535.1 Nephromyces sp. MM_2019
GAGGCGGGGGGTAAATGAGAGGTGCTGTAAATCAAACAAAAATAATATCAACCAAACTAAGATGACTACAATCTAGTTTTCAGTATACACTAAATATTCACCTAAGCAACCTAGCGCACTAGGCTATATTGGAAACCTAGAATTCTTACCTCCTTTTCACATCTTCTGAAGTTCTTTCAATGAGTTCCACCGAACGATAAGTTACAAAATGTAACAGTATTCATGACTAGAGCTTCCAGTAGCATTTTAAAGGCTGCACTTCTTTTTCAGTAGCAATTAATCCAAAAAAAGCTGGTCTCTCTGCCTTCTTTTCGCTTTTTAAGCAAATATCTTAATAAGGCAAATCTACAATGCTATCTCAATAAAACACCGCAAAAAATATTTTCTGTAGAAGGAATTTACAAATGGGAGCCAGTAAAGTGGATAAAACGCAATAACAGGAATATTTTGATAGTTTTATCGCATCTTTAGGAACAGCTTCAGATGTAGCTTATTTTACTGTAATGCAGTCTGTTAATCTGCAGGTTGAATGTACAGGAAAAGGATTTACTGGAGGGATAGAGAGGAGTAGTTTTGAGGGCTTAGAAGCCAGTTATGGAATTTCTGTACTTTTTCGTAAAGCACATGAATCTACAGGGGGGTAATTTCATTGCCTCAAAGATACTATGCATAACAACCTTTTAAATGGAAATGATGCGATTCAAGTATCCTGCGACAAGATCATCTGCTGCTTCTCTATCCCCCAGATTTAAGCGCTGTATATACACTGCAATGCTGCTTTTTTAGCTTAAAGTTGTCGATTCTTACCTGCTATTCCTCACGCGCATGGCTTCATGATTGTAGCTGCTTCTAGAGCAACTCTGTGTGTTTTTTTTTTCGGGGGTGATTTTCTGAAGATTTTCGCCTCTTTCTCATTGCTCGCGTACTCTGCCATTTTTTGATCGTAGATGGAAACTATTCTATTATTAATTCGCAATAGGAGCAAAAATCTTAAGCACCGCTGCTAGAGAGGAGAGAAAACCTCTCCATTAAGTAGGTAATCCTGATGTTTTAATTTAAAAATTACTGTTTCTATTGCGTGAATACTCTTAAAAAATATACATCTGTTGAAAACAATCTACTTGGCAAGAAGCCTAGGACATCAAAACGCCATAGAGGGTGTGGAAGCTGCGGCGAAAGCACCTCAACCAGAAAACGGTAGCTGCAGAATTGTCTTTTTCCGGTTTAACTCCGGCGACTCCTGAAAAAAATATCTTGATCAAATGAACAGGCTGCTTGAATGTAAGTACACTGGAAAGAAATACTCAACAGTATTCCTGCTTGATTCCAACTGTTCGAACACACATATATACTCCGCAGTATTCCTACTTGATTCGCATTTTACAAAAATACACACGCATACCCAACAGCATACACAAAGTAAACGACCTACCTTCATTCACTTCCACCCCATACCTTTCCACAAACCCCAACTGTACGCATACCTGCATATATTTAAATACTCTAGTTCACAATTCATGTTTTCCTTGTAAGAATGACTGTTTTGTCCGACATATCGGCAGTAAACAAGTAGTAACTCAGCAAAGTTTGCTCATTACACGGAGTGTATATACATCAGCACTACAGCCTGTTTTAAGCTTGGATAATATATTCCCACAAAAAATCGGTGGCCACACAAATACACACCTAACCCCCCATCCACACACACACAAACCTTTATCTATACCCGTGAAGCTGGCATGTATGCAAGACAAAAAAATAAAATTCAATAGCGTGCTGGAAATAGACACGCATACAGCAGGGCACAGGGAAACGTTCAGACACATGAATAGGCATACACACGTTGCACAAGGGTATAGATACAGAGGATTATTACAATTTAGGCTGCCATTCCATGCTTTTTTTTTAAATGTGCAGTCAGTTATATTAATATAAGGGGTATGAACAATGCAAATACTTTGGTTTACATTTAATGACAAGGTTTGCCTTTAAAGTTTATTGTGTTATATGCGCACACTAATTCTGGTCGTATGAACAGCGTAAGAGTCGCTTATATCCAGCGGGCAATGAACGCATAGCAAAAACTTTGGTCACATGAGAAAAATGAAGTTGAACTGTTGTGAACCAAAGAGCACACAGTTCTTCCTGTTGAGAAAGCTCTTGGTGGAAGCTTGAAAACTGCTTATAAACGTGTGTGGACAGTGTGACTGATAAATGGTGGTTTAGCTCGCAAGTGGTACTAGTAAGCGGTAAATGATAGATGATACTGGTAAGTGGTGAACGGCTATGTTACCGGTAAATGGAACTGGTAAATCGTATACTTATTAAATGGTACTGGTGACTGGTGGTAAATGATAATATTACTGGTAAATTATGGTATGACTAGTTAATGGCATTGGTAACTGGTATTATTGCTGGTAAATGTTACTGGTAAACGACAATATTGCTGGTTTTAGACGGTAATATTACTAGTAAATAACACTAATAAACGGCATTACCACTTGAAAACACCATTACTACTGAACCTTTTGCGGTACTATTACCACTTCTCATGGGGTATCTTCCAAAAAAACCCTACTTCCTGTGGAAGCGTAAGCACTCCTTGTGTACACTCCCTAAATAGTCTTTTCTATTTTATATAAACTCTTAATTCATATTATCCTGCTGATCAAACCTTGTGCAAAATAGATGTTTTTTCTCATAGTATCCGGGATACAATTGGAAAAACAAAATTGAAGAAGTTAAGATATATATATAGCCTTTCAACAATCAGGGGTTCTTCAAAGGAGGTGTGGCGTTGGTGACGTAAGCAGGAGGATGTTATTGCGGCGGTTTTATTTCCTACAGCAATTTAGCTGCTGCTTAGAGATGCGAAATACCACTAGTAGATGGAAACACATTGTGTGTGTGGTTACCGTTATAGAGAATGAATCAGATTTCCGTTATTATTGGCAATTCTATGAAAAACCAATGCTTCGGCGTTGAAGGAAGCTAATGTAAGCCTAAAATTGCTCATTTACTGCAGTCAAGCAGGCAGCTTACGCCTTATATACCATTTAAGCTACGAATTAGCTATTAAAGGTAAGTCCAGCATTGCCGTAGTGGATTAGATGCTGCAACAAAATCCATACTGAAATAGGATGAAGCTACTCAGTGAAGTTACTCAATGAAAAAGTTGGCAGCCCCTTGTTCAGCTTTGAGCGTTCGCGTGTGTGCAAGCAAGTTGATGGAACTATATACGTTGATGCAAGCCGAAACAGTATGACGCACACGTGTGTGTCACTAGGTTTGACTATGAGAATAACCGGATTTTTTAGCAAACTCATTCCACTTGCAAGCTTGGTGCTGGCTGATTCTAGGGTGTCTCAGCTTTACTTTTCCAGAAGAAACATTTAAGCAGTATTCCAGCAACTTCTATCGCAATCGCGTAAATCTATTTTTCTTTTTAAATACTCACTTTGAATAAGAAAAAAACGTGCTTTTTATACGCAATGGAGGGTAAGTTAAGAAGTATATAAAAGCACTTTTTTGACTTGCAAGTACCGTATCTTCTCGCTGAAAATGTATGTATATCGAAACATATTCCCCACAACTGCCGTGAGACTTATCCCTACCTGCTTTTTTGGTAGGTGGCTACCTCTAACAGTACTGTGGGGGGTAATTTTGATCAAATTACCTCTTTTTTTTGCTTGAAAATTCACCCTGTAGCTTGCAGATAACCGACTTTTGCGATTTATGGTTTGATACGGTGGTTAATAGTCCAAATTGGAGGAAGTTGACGAATTTCCAAGGAATCTTTATGAGCCACCTGATGCTTCACTTTTTGCATCTTCATTGCACTCACGCAGAGATTAGGTGTATAACTCTCGCGATGCACAGAAAAAAGTGTTTTTTTTAGAGAAGCAATTTTGTACGATGTAGTGAGAACCATTGTGAGAAAAAGATGATTTGCCAGGGCAGTGTGAAGGCAATTATCTAGGCTTCAAAAAATGTTGGGATGTCCAGCTTTCGGGCGTGAAATTGTGCAGATTCGTAAAAAGAACTACCAAAATGCATTGGGTGCGCGTAAAAATTGAATTTTTTTTTGTACTGGCTACTATAGGTGCAGCAGTCGTGGAATGCAGTGAGTTCCTCCTGTCCAATGAAGTGGCGTTGTTCGGCGAGAAAGACACATTAGCGCTAAGAAGGTTAGCAAAAACGGGGTGGAGGGTGGTGAGTGGGTAGTTTTTGAGGGATTTTTCTGAAATTGATGTGGTTTTAGTTTCAAATTGCCAGAATTTGAGGTTTTATTCTTCAAAGTGAAGCATTTGATGGAAGATGTGATGAGGTGGGTGGAAGTGATGAAGTTTTATGAAGTGTGTGGAAGTAATGAAGTATGTGGATGTGATAAAATGTGTAGATGTGATGAAGTGTGTAGAAGTGAAGAAGTGGGTGAAATGATGTAGAGTTTCTGAGTGAATTTTGCGCTTAAGAGAGTGTGTGATTTTACTGCTTAACTTGAAGAAGATATGAATCCATCCTGCGCGTGTTAGTTTCATCTACTTTTTGTGCGATTTGATACTTCAGTTGAATTATTGTGGATAAAGTTCTTAGCAAAGTAGGAGATGCGACAGCGATTTTAAATGCAGCAAACTTTGGGATGTTAAAAGAAGCTTTGCTATGTTTTAAACATGTGCAGGATTTGCATCTAGAATATACGGTGTCAGGAAAGGTGTATAGTTTGTCCGAGAGGTTGTAGAACACGTATTTGAAACTGAGAGGTCTTATTAGTATCTGTTTATTTTCAAAGTAAAGCGTCTGATGGGACGTGTAGTGCTGTGAGAAATCTCAATTCTATGTTACGCTTTGTGTGTGTATTTCGGTGCTGTGTGCGAAAAATAATTCCGTTATAAAGAACTGCCGTATGGCAAACTTTGGCATCACCTACATGAGTAAAAACGCCTTTCAGGAGAATTTTCACGTTTTTAGCGAGTAGTGCAGGGAAACTTCACTGCGTTATAAGTTTATAGCTACTATGACTTTGTTTATGAATGCACGTAATCACAATGTGAGTGTGCTAGCAGTTAAACGCATAGGAACCAATGTTTGATAGCTAAGTCCTTACTTTCAATGTGTGTAAAATGCTCTTTTTTCTACGTTTTTACTTGAGTTATATGCATATTGACTGGTGTGCTAAATTTGGTAGAAATATCAAGAGGATATTTGAGTAGGTTTAAGAGTCTCTACTGAAAGAGGTAGTGGTGAAGCGTTTTTCTACTGAAAGGAGGAGTGTTTAGCCTTCTCTTTTGAAGGCATATTGAAGCTTCTCCCTACTGATAAAAAATTTGAAAAGAGGAGGCTAGTTCCCGTGAATACACGAGAGTGCGTGTATGCGTTTTTACACTCTCAGATATTTTTCGCTTTCTTTTTAATAATATTTGTATGTGCGTGTTCTAACCCTGTGCAGCTTGTTGATGAGTTTATTACTTGGTGCTAAGCTGGTTAACCGAGAGATTCAGAAAGCTGGTCTAGTCGGCATACTGGGAGATTACGGTGCAGAGAATGTTCAGGGAGAGCAGCAGCAGAAGCTCGACGTTTTTGCACACAACTCCTTTGTTCAAGTATGACTTCAAAGAGGGGCTCTATTCATGCTACGCTGAAGTTTTCCTGCTTTTGTATTGAACTACAAGATGCTCTTAAAGTATATTTTGTGTGTGTTCCACAAAATAAAGTATATACAGTAGATGAAGCTGCAGCTTATATTTTGCTGTAGTTCAACGATTTCAGATGAAAGCTCCTGTGTGTTATTCTGACTTCTGGAGCCCCACACTCGCAAGATTCGTGCATATATCGCGACTTTCATTACTTTGCGTTTAAGCATTCGTTGGGACAGTTACTACGCAAAGCAAGTGCTCTTCTTTACGTTAATTTTCGTGTTGATTTTTTTCTGTTTGATGTGTGTCTTTACACGCATCTTCACGGTTGATCTTCCTCTTTCTTACATTCACCTTCGCACACTTCTTCATGTTTAATCTTCCTCTGTTGCATTCTCCTTCACACGCACCTTCATGTTTAATCACCCTCTCCCTTAAATCCACCTTCTCATACATCTTCATGTTGCTCTTTCTCTCAAAGACCTTGAACAACAGGGGCGTCGTGTGCGGAATCTGTAGTGAGGAAGTTGATGAGATTATCCAAGGAAATCCAGAATCGGAGTTTTTGATTCTTATGGATCCGCTTGATGGTAGGTATGCGTGTACATCCACCTCGTGAAGGATTTTTTCTTTTGAGTGGAGTTATGCAGCGGTAACTTTGGCTGTTTAAAATATGTTTTCTCGTACTTAAGTAGCTTGAAGGCGTATTTTCACCTGTTTTTCTACTCTTTTTTGGCTCAGTTTATTTACTGTGTAGAAAACGCCATTTTTATATGAATTGCTCACTTTTCTATGCTTTGTGTGCGGCTTTTAGAGGGAAGAAGTTACGAGTTCATGATATTGTTTTTGGATGTTTTTTTTATTTTATAAAAATGGCTTCTTGTATTCCCTACTTTATTTTTGCACACGCATACGCACCTGTTACGTTGGGTAGGACGAACTTTATAGTTTTAGAAAGGTTAGATAAAGATATGTATGTCTGCTCGCATATAGCATTTGCGAATCCTCTATCTAAACTTCCTCATCATTCCTAGGCTTATGAACGTGTATGTGTGCCTAGTGTTTTTTGCTGTTACTGATCATTACGAGCCTCAGCGTGCACCCCGTTTTTGGTGCACAACGATGGCGTTTACACCAGCTTTTGGGTAACTCCTCTCTGGTGTGTTCGTCATGTGTTTTGTAGGCTTAAAGGCGAATTCTGATACTTTAACGTATGCTGAGATTTGTTTTTTTTCGCATCTTTTTATATTTTCTACCCTCATTTTCTCACTGTGTTTTACTGATTCTTCTGCCAGAGCTCGTCTCTTTTGTGGTTTTCCTCCTTCTTCACATTTATGTCATATCAAACTGTGTTTAGGATCGTCAAATATCGATGTAAACGTATCTGTGGGTACCATTTTCTCTGTACTTCGTCGAGTTACTCCGAAAGGAACGCCTGCAAAAGTCGAAGATTTCCTCCAGAAGGGAAGCGAACAAGTTCTTGCTGGTTACATTCTCTATGGCTCCTGCACAATGCTGGTTAGTGGATGACTTGAAAGTTTTTCTGTACTTTTTTGTGCGTTGATTTCCTTCGTGTGTCCTGGTTTCCTTTGTGTATGTTGATTTCCTTCGTGTGTGCGTCTTCATTTAGCCCACTATGCGTGTGTGTGACCCAGTTTCTTTTCTCTGTATATATAACACAAATTATCCTATCTTTTCATTTGTAACCTTATCCATGTGCCTCTATGCATTCGTGTGTTATGAAATCCAATTGTGCTTGATGCTGCAGATATCTACGTTTTATGTAGTTTTTTTCTCTTATCTGATAAATCTGTACACATAACGCTCCTATTCCGTGGAATGTTTGTTTCTATGAGTGAAATCTGTGTGTGTGCATAAAACAAAGTGCATTCTTAAGTGTCTCACGCCTGTTTCATGCGGATACAGCAGTTTTTCTTTTCCAGCAGGCTTTTGATTATATGTGTGTGCATTGGTTGCGAGTATAGAAACCTACTCAACGCCGATATTAATGTCATACAGGATTCCACCTTCTGGTTGTGTGTAGAATGGGAGCTAGCCTATCATACAATGAAACATACTAGGAAGATTCTCGAGTGTTTTTGCTTTTGTTTTCCCATTGTGCTTGTGCTGCTTGTTTTCTGTGTGTGTAGCAGGGTGAAGAATAGCTCTCCTCCATGCTACTCCAATTTGCCTAGTTATACACTTTGGACTTTTAGCTGCTCTCTTTCGCAGGTGTGTGCATTTAAGGATTCTGTTCACGGCTTCACCCTCGATCAATCCTTGGGAAGCTTCTATCACTCTCATCCCAACCTGCTCTTTCCTGTAAGTTGTGGAATGCGGGAGATGTCTGCAAATGGATTGGCACATATTTTCTCCTGTGTCTTTTGTCTCTCTTTTCATCACCTTTAGCTCTGAGTGCATTATCCCTACACCCCCACTTGAAAGATACTCGACTTTTCTTCTTACTTTTGGGGTCTGATTAGGATAAGTTAGTGTGCGAGCTATTTAGAAGGCATGTATGTGCGAATGACTGCTTCGTCTTGATGGGTGTACCTCATATTGTATGCACTTTTGTAGCACTTAATAGCATGTATGATGTTCTCTCTGTGGGTATGCAAAGTGTATGTGAGTATTTCACTTTCAGGATGTGGATATGAGTGAAACAGAGTCGCTCATTTTTGTGTGTAAACGAGCACAAGATGCTTGCATAAGGAGCTTGCTTGTGTTAGCTCAATGTGTGTGATGAACATTGCCAGCTTCTTCATGTATGCCTGGACTAGGGTCAGCTAACATCCTCTTTGTGTGTGTGTCGGTTTTTTTGTAGTATATGGCGACTTTATTGTTATGTAGTGTATCAGGTGTATTTGCTGATTCTGGCGAGCACCTTCCGTGTGTGTGTGCCCACTGCTGAATTTTCTTACCCATGTGCTTGAAAGAGAAAACTCTCTGTCCTATTCATTGAAACCTGCTTCTTTGTTGCACAGAAAAACGCTCGTGTATACAGCATCAACGAAGGAAACTATAACTCGTTTACTGATGGTGTGAAAAACTTTATTGAGCTCTGCCAAGTAAGCTTATCTTTAAGTGTGTGTGTGCGAGAGGGTGTTATTGAAGGCATGACAACTCCAAATTATTTGAGGTTGCAGCGAAAACTTCCCACGGTCTGGCTTATGTATCTGCATGCTGCGTACATAATCTTTGTGATGTGAAGGCAGTGAATACACACAGTTATAGCTGCTCATCTCCTCTATGCCCTGAAGCTAAAACACACACACACGGCTATCATTGCTCATCCTTCTCGCATGCGCCCCCAGTAAGATACTTACCCATCTTGATATTAGTCGTGTGCGGCTTTTAAAGCCACCATACAATCCAAGGCTCAAATACCCTCTAATGAAGAGGATTCTCCTTCTAAAGAGAGAAAAGCACTCTCTCCATCTTTGAGTGTGTAGGTTGCTGAAGCTTGCCTTCAATATCACTATTCCTTCGGGGTTTTAATGTTATACACACCACCTCTAACGCACAATCAGCTATTGGCAACCCTATAGGGTTATGACTGTTATGCAACTCACCTCTAGCACGCACTTAGCTACTCCTAGAGGTGTATATACAGTGAAATCTGCTCAGGATCACAGCTCCTACTCTCTGCTTCTACTTCAGGTTCATGAAAAGTTTAGCGCTCGATACATTGGAAGCCTTGTCTCTGACTTTCATCGAAACCTCCTGCAAGGTGGAGTATACGTTTATCCAGAGACTCAAAAAGGTGGGTGATGAATGCTTCTCTAATGTTTTGCCTTGTCTTGTGTGCTGAGGGTCAAAAATGGGCGAAATTCTCTGCAGAAAACTCCAGAAATATCTTTGCCGGTTGTGAACTATGTGTGTGTGTGTTTTTTTTTTTGTATTTTGGGGTTTTATTGTTGTGTGGGTGTTGGAGAGCGTCTTGCTTTGGTGTGTTGGTGTGTGTTTCTTTATGTTTGTGTGCGTTTCTTTATACATGTGTGTGTTGGTGTGAGAATGCGTGGGTGTTTTTTTATGTGTATGTGCATCTTTTTGTGCATGTTTCTCTTGTGTGTTTGTGTGTGTACTAATCTGTTTAAATGATTCTGTGCAGCTTTGTCAATCCATGTGTGTGCAACTTCATCTATCAATCTGTAGGTGTGTGTGTGCGCAATTTCATTCGCTTTTTTATACTAAAGCACACACTATCCATGCTTTACTGCAGTAGCATAACAACTCGCACTACTGCAGCTTTTTTCTAGCTTCTTCCCTTCACTCTGCAAACTTCCTTTGCCTGTCACCTTAATCCTCCTTCTTTTTGCTTTCCTTGATGTTGGAAGCTGGATTTTGGAAGCTTTTTCTTATCATTTTCTCAAAGCTCCTCCCTTCAGCTTCACATGAAGCTGCACATTCACATCGGAAGACAGCCTTGTGTGTAGCACACAACTTCATCTCTGCCGCCATCATCGTCTCAAATCAAATTATTTGCTTTTGTCGACTTTTTCTCCTTTTTTTTACCCTTTTTGATGCTTAGATTGGCAGTCTTCAGTAACTGCAGAATGTTAGTGCTTCTTTGCTTCTTCCTGCTGTATCACAGCCTGCTCGTCTGCTTAATTTACACCTGAAGATTCTAGAAAAACGCACCCACACACGCGCCTTTCCTGTCCATGCTGTTTTCGCTACAAAACCGCTTTTTTCAACAGATAAGCGTGGAAAACTGAGGCTTCTTTATGAGTGTAGCCCAATAGCGATGATCGCAGAAAAGGCAGGAGGAAAAGCTTCCGATGGAGTTAAGCCCATCTTGTCAATATTACCTCAAAGCCTGCATGAGAGAACTCCTTTAGCTACTGGAGTAATTAAGCTAGTCGATTACTATGAAGAATGCTTAGCACAGTGTGCTGCGCAGGTTGGAACTGCGAAGAAAAAGCAAGAAAAGGAGCAAAAATGTGTTCCACCAGTTTAAGTAGCTTCTATGCATGAAGATGGGGGGGGTGGTGAGTGAAACAGGGGGAAGGAATGGTAGAATAAGGGGGGTAGGGGGGTGGAGTAGGGGGAAGGAATGGGAGAATAGGGGGGGTAAAGTAAGAGAAACTGGGAGAATAAGGGGTGGTGACTAGTTTAGGAGGCGGAACTGGGAAAAAATGGGGTGGGGTAGCGAGTAGACTAGTCTACGATTTTCTTCAGCTTTCTTGGCATGTGTGTGCTTTCTGAAAGAAACTGATGCTTGTAATTTATTGGGGCTCCTCTTGCACATAGCTCTATATCTCTCACTGCTTCCCCGTTTTTTTTTGCTAGCTGGTTGAGAGACTACATCGTTATTTTTGAGCTTGACGATATCTCTCTTGATAGAAGAGGGATAGTGAGAGAAGAGCAGAAAAGGTGAGCAAAAACTTCTATAGAAAATTTTAAAGACTTGTATGATTTGAAGCTGGGCTTTTAGTGTGTGTGTTTGTGTATATCACATGACGTGATGAATCTTGCAATATGGGGTGTGCTAATGTGTGTCTCCTAGTGTGATAAGTCCTGCGATGTATGGTTCACGCTTAGAAACTGCCTGAAGCTAACTTTGAACATTTGCATTTACCCTCTGAAATGAGGGGCGCTTTGTGAGCGGTTATTCCGTGTGTTCTTCCTATGTGTAAGGTTTTGCATGCTTGCTTTTCCCCCATCTTCTTCCCACATTTCACCCCCACAACCCCCCTCCTCCTATTGATTCGCCCCTGCTTTGCTATCACACACGCCTTAACGACTTTAACTGGAAAGCACCCCTTAAAGATAAAAAGGGCTCTGATTGTACCTTGTAGTTCACTGCTATGCCATCTTCGATACCAGCCCGCACACACCAACTACAACTTCAGCAACACATACCAAGAAAAGGATATTTTCAGCAATTTTTTCGCCTAGAAGATGCTGCTAAAAGCCCGTTAACAAGAGGTATTATCTTCATCATAGATGCCGTAGAATTAGACCTCTAATGAAGACCTCTATAAGCGCCTTTGACATTCCCTACTTTAAAAGCAGCTTGGACGTGGAAAGGATTGCTACATTATCGTAGCAGCAAAGTTAAGGGGATGGGAAAAGCTCCCTCCTCCTAAAAAATTCGATTCAGCTTAAATTGCTAAAATTACTTAGAAGGAAGGATTTTACGCCTTAAAATATGAATCTTACATTATGAATCAATTCTTTAGATATAGGCAGTTATTCCAGAAAAGAAGCTCTTTTTTGATGTTTCTTGTAGAGGGGCGCGTGTGTGGACAGAGGTGTGTGCGTGGAAAAATATCTCTACGTGTGCAGAGCGCTCCCTAAGTGTGTACACAAGCTGTGTGTGTGTGAACAAGCAGCAGCCCGCAGAGATATGAGAGTGTCTCACGCTCATTGAAGGCGGAAAATCAGCATCATGCGCCGCATCATCGCATGGAATACAGAAATAAACAGAGCAGAAGCGCACACACAAAGCAGATGCGGGAACACATGGATAAGGGAAACAGGCACTTCCCACACATAGACATGTATCACCCTACACACACATGATCCCAAACACACACAGGCATCATCCCACACACACAGACATCATCCCACGCACGTACACACCATTTCACATACACACCCCACACCCAACACGCGCCCCATTACACACACACATCATCCGACACACACCACTCCCAACCCCCCCCAACTCCCCCACCACAATTCGTACCCCACTTCACAGCTCCACATACATCACCCCACCACAATCCAATACACACACCCCACACACACCCCACACACACACCACAACCAAGATCATAGACACACACACACACCCCACGGCGGAAGCAAACAACACACTATCAATCCCGTGTCTTGCAGGGTATCTCAAGCGTTTCCTTCCTCAAATTCTAATGTGTCGTCAAACGGAAAGTTCCTTCTACACAGTTTCTCATATACACGTGTGCCCGCTGCCTCAACTCTTCACGGCACTCCCTCATTACGAAGATACCATCGTGTGTGTACGCTCACGCACACGCACTCTTGTGCTCGTATCTCCGCTGTTTTTTCTCCTATTTAAGCAAGAAAGGACTCGCTTTTAAGCAGTTTTCCTCTCCAAAAGTACCTTTTTGTGATGTTTAAGTTTCCTTCTTTGCAGAATTTTTCCCTGTACGTACACTGCTCAGTGTTTCAACATCCCCTTCTTCAGTGTGTGTCTCCATGCTTATGGCATCGCTGGAATCCCTGTCACCTTGATGCAGTAAAACTGCGCTGCTAATCTCTAAATTTACAGTATTTTTCGGGGTTTTTTTCTGGAGAAATATACTTGCAGGAAGAAATAATTTGTATGCAGGTTAGCTTGGTGAATGGGTGTGTGTGAGGGGGTAGTACATCAGACAGGGGGCTATAAAATATACCAATGTCTAGGAAGATAAAGCGACGTTTGGGAAAGAATCACATGATGGAACACGAAAAGATGAGAAAGTTCCCTTGCATTTTTGAGGAAATCTGAAAAGTAGGAAAGGATGTTTCCAGGTTATTATGAAGGGGGAAATGAGGAAACTCCAGTATAAAAACTGTTATGTTTGCTGTCTAATGGCCTTTTTATTCTGAAGAATTTGCGCGTTTACAACTTTTTGATGAAACATTGTTGTTGCTTTGTGTGCTTCCCTCTATGAGACGTGAAATTCCATTTTTGGTGGTATCTCTGGCTGATTATGTTGCTTTGTTTGATGAGATTCACTAATGCTTAAAGATGAAGAAAAGGGGCGTACTGGGCGTATCTCAAGCATTCGATGTAGTGTGTGTAGCAATACATCTAACGATTCTCACCTATAGGCCTGTCTAAAACTAGTCTCTTTGCATTGGATTCACACGCTGAGAATTTTAGATGGTTTGAAGAGAATAGGTGAGTGTGAGAGCTTCACATTCCTCTTTGACTGTTTGCTTCGGTCCGGAGAGAGACGCAGGCATAAGGACGTGCAACATTGTGAAATAATCGAGTGTGTTGGGAAGCACACACACGTATTTATAAGTGCATTACTTCTTTGCGAGCAAATTTTTTAGGCGCACACACTTTGGAGGCACACTTCTTCATCAGCATGCAGTCACACTTGTTCATTGGCGCACACATTTCTTCGTAGGCGTATAGCATATATATACGTCCCCAAGATGTATTGTCTGCGCATATACATCGAGAATACACACTTTAGCAGCGATGTTTTTGCGAGCAGACCACACACACACCAACCCTTCCTGATATGGGAGATATTAACATGCACTTGTTTAGGACATAGTATGTGCATGAAATGATCAATTTATGTGTGCTTATCAACCTAATGTGCCAAAACCATCGTGTGTGTATGTGTTACCATGAGGTAGTTGCTGTTGTGCAAAAGTATGAAGCATTGATAGAAGGAAGAGAAGCATTCAGAAATAACTAGGTAATAGCCAAAAGCTATGTGTGTCTGCCTCCCAGAATCAAGTTAAGAGATGCGTGCATTCATAGATATGCTAGAGAGCCGATGATGTCACACAAACACACACACACATATACACACACACATCCACATATACACACACATACACACACATGCACACGCACACACGCATGCACACACACACAGGAACTCATGTAGGTAATGAAGTATTCTACACCATGTATATAGTAACTGCAGCAGGCTGAATGCCTTTAAAAGCTATATGAAAGCCACGACACTAAGAGCTTCATACCCTCTTAAGTTGCACTATATGCCGTTCTGCTGCGACATGCTCAAATGCCCTAGTAGCCTGTGTGTGCGTATTCCAACAATTGATCTTGTGTGTGTGTGGGTTAATCTTCAGGAGAAGGCATGCTATTTTCCAATGTAAATCTCCAAAGGATGGAATCCTTGCTGCTAGATCATGCTAACTCAGCTCAATGCTCTGCGTATAATCTGTGCTGCGTAATATAAAGTTGATGGAGGAGTCAATTCTCAAAGAAAGGTATTCTTGTTCAAGTAAAATGCTTGTGTGTGTGTGGAGTGTACTGCTCATTAAATATCCCCTTTGTGTGTGCCTGTACTCCTGGAGGTGTGCCAAAGAAGGCCCACTAAGTTGTAAAGACTATACTTTAGATATTGAGAGTGTGCTCATATCTGGATTTGTGGGAGAATATGGGTGTGTGCGTATGTGTTTAGTATATAGCTGTGTCTGGGAGTGTGTAGTTGTGTCTGGGAGTGTGTAGTTGTGTCTGGGAGTGTGTAGCTGTAAGTTGGCGTGTGTTTAGCTGTGTGCGGGTGAGCATGGGAACGTGTGCAGATGTGTATGTGAGTTTTGATGTCTAAACGAGCGTTTAAGTATGTTTGGTTGTCTGTGTGTTTGTGTGAGTGTTTAATTGAGTGTGCTTGTGTGTTTTTACCTTGGAAATATGAAAGATGTTGGCTTTTCCCTACAATATGACTGTCTATATAAAGATATCTTGTCTGATTTCAAGGAATGCTTAGTTCGTTTGTTTTGTTAAGCTGCCTCAGCATGCTTGACAAAGGGGTAAAGGTGCTTTTTGTGTGTTCAGTGTGGCTGTGATGCTCAATAGGCACTTTTGGTGTGTGTGTTGCAGTATCAGAAGGTGCTTTGAGCTCCATACGAACCTTTTTGAAGACTTAAAACCCTTTTATGCTTTCTACTATCTCGTGTTACTCTTTACAGTATGTTTTGCATGTTATTCATGTTGTATGCATGTTAGCTAAATAGTGTGTGTTATTCAATCTCTTTAGGATTCTAAGCATCCCACTTGCTTCTTTATCAGTGAGTTTCTAACTTTTTTTTTATTCTCAAGGCAATCAGCTCTTTTCTATGATTTGATATGTAGCAGGAGGTTGAAGTGGTTGTTAGATATGCATCTGAAAAGTTAGCATAGATAATATTATCCGGCTTGCTTGCCAACTCTAGTCTTCACTGCTTTTCACTGCTCCTCTATAATCTTCAATGCATCGCACTAACCCTCACTAACCCTCCCCCAATCCCCACACCCACCCCTGCACACATTCCCTCTGCCCCCTCATCTTCTTCGCAGAGTATCTTCAAAGATTGATTTGATACGATATGCCGACCTCAAGAGTGAGGTATCTGCTGTACGTACAACGAGGACCAGGCAGAATAGGGGTTTTCCCTCTGTTCCTGGATCTTCAAGTAAAGGATCTTTCAAGGTCATCGTCGACTAATGTGTTGCTCAGGCAACGCACACACACTGAAATCCTGAAGCTGGGTTTTTTCTCTAGCCTCATATCAACCACCCCCCCCCACTTTTTGCGACGTCATTGATACAAAAAGGATCGCTATACGCCCATGACATGCCGACCCCTTAGTCGCCCCACTTCCACTCGCACATCTGCCTCTTCGAGGGTAAAAGTTGAAGAACTTTGGGAGATTTTTTCTTCACGTACTTTTACTAAGAAAAATGTCGTAAGGGGGGTCATAGAAAACCCCCCTTCCAGTAGAAGAGAAGTTGGTTGGCTTTCAAGGGAGGAAGGGGCGGTGGGGGGGAAAAGTTATAAGTCGAATAGGCGGAAAAACCATGGTATTAGCAGCAACAGGAAGCTGCTTAATGGCGTCATTAGAAGGGAGACTGATGCTTCTTCTTTGAAGCTTGACGATGAGAAGCTAAGTGTTTGGAAGGGAAAGAAATCTTTAGCGGCTCCCCCCCCCTACACCGAAGCAATTTCCTCTCAGAAAGTAACTTTTTCATCAAACCCCCCCAAGATCCCTGCAGCTCGCAGTGTGAAGCGCTGCCAATCACCTACATCAGCTGAAGACGATGAGAGGGCCCTCCATTTAGCTAGTGAATTGTCAGTGTATCCACCGGTTAAGCGAGTAAGGCGTAGCCTCAATCCCGAGCCTGAGGAGGTTGTTAGAGGGGGGGTTTGGGGAGCTTCCTTCCCGTACCACACACACGATGATGCTGTAGGCCTAGAGGGTGACTCGTATGTGTTTAAAAGTTTGTATGATGAGGTTTGTAAGGGCGGGAGGGGAGGGGATGAGAGGGAGGAGGGTGGAGATGAGAGTGGGGTTGAAGATGAATTTGAAGATGAAGAAGAGCTTAGAGAAGAAAACCGAGGAATTGGAGGCAGAAAAACTGTCAGAACTGACTCGTTTTTAGCCTCCCGCTTGCCTTCAAAGTTGCGTCTTCACACCAATAGTAGATACGGCAAGGGCGAAAGGCTCCCGTTTCTTTCAACAGAAGGACTTTCAGTTGATACCCTACAATTATTAACCCCAGAAAAGTACAAGAGAGAGGTTCCTGTGAGTGAAAACTGCAGGAGAGCTGAAGATCATCGTGCTGTTTCCTGTCTTCCTCTAGGAAGAAATAGAAGCTTCAAGAGGAAAGGAGAAACGAAAGGTAGCCTCCCAGATAGCTGGGAGTTTGATGATGCTTCTGGCACACACTATGGTAGCTCATTAGAGCAGAATAAACAGAGTCTTTCGCCTAGTGGCTGTTCTTTAGCGGAATCTGATAGCATGAAAAATTGTGTGTATCTTGGTAAAGCAGAGAAGAAGAAAATGCTTTCGTCCTCTCATCTATACTCTCATCCTGCTTCCATAGATTGCCAAGTTAAGTATTTGAATTCTTCTTCAGCAGCGAGTTTCTCTGGCAGAGAGAGAGGCAAGAAGAAGCAAGTGTTGGGGGATAAGCAGAGGGAGCTGGAATGTGGTGATGACTTCGTCTATTGCGGAGAAGGAAGCAGGAAGGAGGTGAAGAGGAGGGGGGAATCGGGAGGAAACCGGGGGGAGAGTAACGGGGGTGGCAGGAGGGGGGAGAGCAGCAGAGCTGAAAAGAGGGGGGAATGCGAGGTAAACTGGGAAGAGAGCAGTAGGGCTGGAAGGACGGGCAAGAGCTACAGCAAGAAAGGAGAAAGCCGAGGGACGCGTAACTCCATAGAAACTGAAGTTATCATAAGTTCATTGAATACTTCCTCATTGCAAGAAGCCACAGAACGATTGAGCAGCTTCCGCTCTCCTCAGTATAAGAAAGCTTCAAGGAGATGTGTGCAAAGAGTTTATCATAGCAGCAATAGTGCTGGTCGTAGTTATAGCTATCTCGAATCTAAAGAGACTAGCAGCACACATTCTGGAGGATCCAGTAGAAATTATGGCCACCCAGAGAGCTTTTCAATGGGGTATGCTTCCTGTACTTCCTCAAGGGCATCATCTAGGCAGCCTTTGAGAAGTTCTAGCAGCTACTCACACACAACGCACTATGGTGTATCTCACCACCTCAAATCCTCTTCTTCGCTACATTTTTTTACGGATGAATCGGAGACTAGCTCCTCCACTCACTTCCACAGACGAAGCCAAGCTTATGCTGATGAGTTGAAAGCCTCAAAAAGATCATCAATCCCTCCTGATTGTAGAGAAAGAAGAGGAAGAAGAGGAATTACGAATGTGGAAAAGCAACGAAAAGCAGCAGGTTACTCCTTGAAATGTTCTCGAAGATTTTCAAATCGTAGCGTATTTGCTGAAGCTACGCCTTGGATAGATGCAAAGCAGCCCAATGTAGAGAGTATACAAACTCCTTCAAGAAAAACTGATTCTTCCAGGAGGGTTAATATGAAGCAGACACCTGAAGATGGCTCAGAGCCCTCATTTTCAGCCAGGAATCCACTGAGAACCTCTTTGATTCCACCACAATCTCCTCCTCAGGTGTGCGAAACTTGCTCTTCTGCTGGGTTAATCAAGGAGAAGAAGCTTAGGCGTACTCTCAAGGTAGATTCAGATTCTCGCTTACTTTTGAAGGAAGAAGCGGAACGGGCATCTCTTGATGCAACCTTTGAGGCTGATACTAGGCTTGGAGGGGAAGTGGCACCCTTCTCATCCCCTCATTGTATGGTAAACCTGCTACGTCTAGGGAGGAAGAATGACCTTAAAACCCCAGCAAAAAAGAGAGAATCTAGCCGTTTCACTCACAGAAAACCCTCTATAGCTGCTCATACTGTTGATGGTGGAAGTGCTATTAAAACCAGTAGACATCGTTGGAAAAGCCCAGAATTAGATGCTCGTATCTTCAGCAGTATAGGTTACTCATCTGATGAAGATGGAGTTTCAATGTTCAAAGATGATCGAAAATCTTCTTCACCAGCTTCATCCTACTTGTCTGAGAAAGGAACTTTGGTTCCAGACTCAAGGCGTAACCCATCACGAGCTTTTGAATCTGAAGATAAAGCAAAGAAGAAGAAGCAACAGTTTGTGAGAAGAAAGCATACTCAACAGGATTTTGGGTATAGCGAAGACATTTCCGGTGTTTTTTCTGCAGCATCATCTTCATCCCTGGAATCGTCTTCAAGCAACAATCTCCACCTTTTTCCTCCATCAAAAGCTCATCGAATAGCAAGTATTGTTCGTGAAGAAAGCAAAACCAAAAGGCTTTCTACTACCTTAAAAATGAATACAGGCCAACCTTCCACACCTTGTACCACCTCGAATCGACTGAAATCGAAGGATCTTAGAGTGCTGGAAGACACGCCCAGTACATCGACGTTTTCCGCTGTTTTGGATGGGAATTACTCAGTGAAGATAAAGAAGAAGATGATGCAACGAGTGCCTACAGAGGGAAAGCCTTTGAAGGGAATGCTTGAAAAAAGAGAAGGTAGTATCTTCAAAACGAACAAAGCAGGTCAGAAGGCTCGTTTTTATATGATAAGTGATGCTGCTAGGGATGCCTATAGCGATCACAGGAGCGACGACATTAGGTGGGTTGCTTCAAGCCATCAAAGGGAAGCTAGTGTGTATAAGAGTGAGCAAGAGCGATTCCTTGTTTCCCCTTCATCAGAGCCTAAGCCACTCTCTGTTGCTAAGACTTCAAAGTCTTGTGCACTTCATACTATTCCTCGCAGCCCGGTAGTGGCAGCAGACACTCATCTTAAAGATTCTAGTGTTCAGGGTTCTGTTAAAGACTATCATTTCAAAAAGCCTCGCCTTCCTCCACTGCTTGAAGACGATTGCTTTTCCTCTAGAAACTTGCCACAGCAGCTTGAAACTCTTAAAGGTGTACGTACACTCAGGGCTACTAATGCTCAGCCGGGAGATTCGATGATTTGGTCTTCATTTGATGCTCTCAGCGTACACTCGTGGGTGAAGCTCTTCAATGAATCCGGTAGAAGGCAGCTGCAAAGCTCATTGCTATCTCATGGCCTCGTAGACTTTGTACTTCGGCAGCTTAGTAGGCTAGACAGTCTGTGTAATCACGATACTGGTAAGAGTGAAGCAGCGGGATACTGAGAGGCAATGGCCTTCTACTTTGGTGTGTGTGCGGGTTGACTCGATTTTTATGAGGCAAAAAGTTCTACTGTATACTGTTTTGCGGGAGGTATATCTGAGCTGCTTAGAAATCCCTTTTGTAACCTCATGATGAGGCAGAAACGCACACACAGCAATATGTGGCGCTCTGTGTATATAGTGAAGAATTTTTGATCCTAATTTGGGGGGTTTAGTTGGTGTGTGCGGAGTTAGGTCTGTGGACTCTTGTATGTGTGGAGGTTGGTGTGCGAACTAGTGTTTGCTACTCTGTATATGCATCAATATCTGCGTACACCCCTGTATATACACCCCTGTGACTACAAAAACCTTGTTTGAGCTGGTGTGCTTGGTTAGTAAATGCGAGATTTTGATGCTTATGTGTACTAAAGCTATGCGGTTATGATTCCGTGTATGTGGGTTTGCGTGCAGTTGTAATGCTATTTCGAGGAATTACGGGGCACTCTGGGATGAAGGATTCTGGACTGTTTTGTTTGGCTTCCCTACTCTTCAAGCTAGAAGAGACTAGCTGCCACAATCTTAACCATCGTACAACTTCAAGAGATACTGGTAAGGATGCTTCTTTTGATGCATATAGTGCTGTGTGTCTGCTCATGCTGGTGTGTTAACCGGTATGTGTGAGGATTAGTGAAGTTGTAAAGGGATGATTTTTTTTAGGGATAAACTTCTATTTTGATTTGTGTGCTTGTCTATGCGTGTGTGTGTGTGTGTGCGTTTGTGCATTTCTTTGGGTTTTTGTGTGTGTGCATGACTAGCTTGAATTCTCTGCATTACTCTTTCTATATGCGCTTCTCTCACTCTCAGTGTGCATCTCTCCCCGCATGTGCATGCCCTCAAATATCCCTCCCTCGCTCTCTCTCTCTCTCTCTCTGTGTGTGTAGACCCCTCTCTGGGCTTTCCTTCCCTCTCCACCCCCCCTTCTCTCCTCCCCTTTTGAAGTGTGTTGCTTCTTCACGCCGTTTTGCTTCTCGATTTCCATGCTTATTAGCACCATGTTCGCCGTTAACTTTCTTCACGCTCGGACACACAGCTTCCCCCTTCTTCTTTGCTTTCAGTCAATGCTGGGCTACTTCGCAGCATTTTTATAGGCTCTTTGTCAAACTTTAGGAGCCAATGTGCTATGCTTATCTTTGCTGCAGCTAAGCTTACTCCTAAGCAGCACAATGACACACAATACCCTGGAATCCCCATTATGCTTTGCGAAGAAGCTCCGGAGAGCCAGGAAAGCAGCAATGGCATATATGTACGTACACTCACCTCAGAAGATTCAGCCGCTCACTCAGCTCCTTCAATGAGGAGCAGCTCTTCACTGAAGAGACTATCGCCGAGCTCCATTCAGGCCAATAGCTGGCATGAAGAAAAACCTTCTTCATCTTCTACCCTGCACACACAGGAGAAATACTCCCTCTCCAAGTATATAGCCGAAACACTTACGTATATGAACTGCACAGGCATCTTAGATATGTTTATAAAGGAAGCCTATAGTGAGAGCAAAGAGAGTGAAAGCAACGAGATTACCTTGAAGAGCTTACGAAAGCACTCACTTAAGCCTTCTATAAGCTCTAATACTATGGAAAAACGTAGCTGCTCATCGAGTTTTGGGGGTAATGGTAGCACTAATGAGCAGTCTAGCCTCACCTGGCTGGTTTTGCTGCTTTTAACCGCCGCTAGGAACAACCCCTCATTCGCGGAAGATCTCTACCATTTGGTGATGCGTTCAGTGCTGAATAGCTCGTGGTTTTTCTACGATGAAGTGTGCCAAAGCTTGAAGAAGGGGAAAGATGATGAGACGGTTGGAGGTGTTAGGGGGGGTGCAGGGATTGGGGTGACGACGAAGGGGGGCGAAGTGGTTGTTTCTGAGGAGGGTGGGATGGCAGTCGAGAGCGGAAGCGAAGTGGCGATTTCTGAAGGGGTTGTACATATACCGATGAAGAACAGTGAAGTGGTGGCTTCTGAAGGAGGTATGGGAGCTTCTAGGAATAGCAATGCAGTAGCTTCCCTGGAGGGGGATGTACGTACACCCCATACACCCATGAATAACGGGGAAGTGATAGTTGCTGCAGAAGAAGTAGTGACATTTGCAGGTGGAATTCATGCAGCTGATGTCTTCCGAGCTAGCAGAAGCTACAGTACTCCTGAAGAAGTGAATAAAACTGAACATTTTAGGCTGAGATTCAACAGTTTAAAGGAAGGAATCGCTTTAGGGAACTTTACAGAAGCCTTTTCAGACACAATCACCACCACTACCCCAAGCTTGGATGGTAAAATAGGGGTAGATATCTCCTCCCATAGTAAAGAAAAACTGCTTTTTCAGGCTGATCAAGCTGAGGTTAGCAAGCCAAATATGAGCTTCTCCTCTGAGCTATCCAGTTGCTCAGGCGAAGTTAAAAGCGCTTCCTCATCTTCCTCTTTGGGTGGATCTTCAGGTGGTGGTGTACTGCCTGCCAGTTTACCCTCAAAGCTTTTCAGTTTCCCTCTAAAACCAGCGGATTATATGGAAACTTCTGCCCCCTTTTTTTCGTCTTCTTTATCTTCTGCAGCTTTATCTTCTTCCACCTCTTCTTCTAATTCTTCTACCTCTTCTCATCATCTTCATACTCCCCACACTTCGTCTCTTCACAGTAGTCTTACAGCTGAAGATAGCATGTCAACGGCAAACTCCACTGCAATACGCAGCAAAGCCGATAATTTCCCCGCTACTTTTGCTGCCACCTCTCCCTTCCATAATGCAGCCACTCCTCCTGCCTCTGCTTCTGCTGTGAAAAACCTGCATTTTTTGTCAGACATTCTGGTGTCTACCTGGCCTGTGAATCTTCTTGTAGGGCAGCTATTTGAATGGGTGGGTTTGATGTGGAGAGATACGAAGCAGCAGCTAATGAAGGCAGCTAGCTCTCTATACGGCGCTGGAGGTGATGAAAAGGCTATAAATGAAGATATTTTTGATTGCTTAGTAAAGCAATATGAGTATCAATTGCTGATGTTTAGCCGGATATCTACATGGTCTTCAAACTCGAGAGATTTGAAGAAATTTTCGAATGAAGGTTGGGTTGTGTGTATTGGAGGGTTGGTGTGTGTAGGTATTGCTATGCCTCATTGTGTGTGTTGCTATGCCTCATTGTGTGTGTTGCTATGCCTCATTGTGTGTGTTGATGTGCTTCATTGTGTGTGTTG
>JADHZB010000980.1:0-14754 GCA_015657535.1 Nephromyces sp. MM_2019
AGAAGATTCAGTAGAAGAAGAAGAAGAAGATTCAGTAGAAGAAGAAGATGCACCACAAGCAAACAGATCAACAGACAGGGTAAAGAAGGCAATAAGAGTAAAACATCAAGAAGAATTCCAGAAAACTGCATTTTTCCGCGTAAAAAACACATTTTAACCATTAACAGCTAGGCACACAAACCCACCACTTGTGCAAAAACTCACAAATACCTTTATAATAATAATTAGCAAGAATAACGTGAGATGATGACTAGAAAAAATCAAGGCAAAACTGCTAAATGTATTAGAAAAACATCAAAATTGCCCAAAGATTAAAACAAATCCTTCAAAAATGAAGCACTAAAAGCGATTCGCATGAAATCTGGATGGTGTACGTACACTGGTAGCCAATCAATTACCAGAATACTGATAAAATCGGCGCAAAAACTCAAATACACACCGCTGCATAAAGCAAAAACACCGCTACTGCTTCATTATCAGAAGTAATATCTTTAAAACTCTGAAAGGAGGGCTTCTTTAAGTTTGTAGCATAAAAACAAAAGTTTATAGTATGATTTGCACAACCTCGCAAACAAAAACACAGTTACTGCCAAGATTCATAGGGTTTCTTCCGTTTTTCCCATACATATGCAGATCATTTACCATCATTCGTATAACTAGAGATTTTTCTACGTGTGTGCGTCTGCTTATCTCTCTACAAAACTTTGCATCTCTATATATATCTCCCTCTGGTTTTCTTCCCTTAAGTATACGTATCAGTGTGCGAGCGAACGCATGCGCGTCAATGTGTGTTCTGACGTATGCAGGTGTGTGTGTGTGTGTGTGTTGTGTGTGTTGTGTGTGTGTGTGTGTTCTGACGTATGCAGGTGTGTGTGTGTGTGTGTGTTGTGTGTGTGTGTGTGTGTGTGTTCTGACGTATGCAGGTGTGTGTGTGTGTGTGTGTTGTGTGTGTGTGTGTTGTGTGTGTGTGTGTGTTCTGACGTATGCAGGTGTGTGTGTGTGTGTGTGTGTTGTGTGTGTGTGTTGTGTGTGTGTGTGTGTGAGTTCTGACGTATGCAGGTGTGTGTGTGTGTGTGTTGTGTGTGTGTGTGTGTTGTGTGTGTGTGTGTGTGTGTTGTGTGTGTGTGTGTGTGAGTTCTGACGTATGCAGGTGTGTGTGTGTGTGTGTTGTGTGTGTGTTGTGTGTGTATTGTGTGTGTGTTGTGTGTGTGTTGTGTGTGTGTGTGTTCTGACGTATGCAGGTGTGTGTGTGTGTGTGTGTTCTGACGTATGCAGGTGTGTTGTGTGTGTGTTGTGTGTGTGTATGTGTGTTGTGTGTGTGTTGTGTGTGTTGTGTGTGTGTCAATATGTATACGTGTTTGCATCGATCTATGCGTGTATGTGCGTGTGTACATGTCGATCCATGCTGTGTGTCTATATGCCTATCTACGTTTATATCGCTGTATCCTTATCTGTGTGCATATCAATTTATGCCTATTTGTGTGTGTGTGTGTGTATACATATCTTTTACTCTGTATATGTATTCTTTTTGCAAAGCACAGATAATATGCCTCTCGTTCTCATTTCTCCTATATATACGACACTGTATATACACCTCTCGCTATCTCTCACTCTATTTTTTCTGCTCTCACTCCAATCAGTCAAAATTTCCCTCTTCTTCAATATGAAAACCTCCAAATAATTTACCAATCAGCTTCAAAACATCCAAAAATACTTCTTTTTAAATACTTTTCCATTGTGACTACTTACAAACAATCAAATTAGTACCTCCCCTATTCTCTAGAGAGAGCTAATCCCTAGCAAAAACACAAACACACACAAAACCTACCAAAAATGCCTGGATAATTACACACTCTACCAATTGCAAATGCGTAGACACTTAAACACACACTACCAGCCGCAAATATGCAGATACTCGTACACACACAACCTGCTGTAAGCCCATAGATGCTCATACTCACCAACTGCTATACACCCACAGATACGTGCGCACCACCTACCACAAGCACACACACACACACACACCTGCATACGTCAGAACACACACACACACACGACACACACAACACACACGACACACACAACACACACAACACACAACACACACACACACACAACACACAATACACACACACACACACAAATCAAATCAAATCAAATCAAGACTGACCATCAAGCTCATCTTCGAATACATAACTTTGCATGCTTAGAACCATAAATTATCACCACTTCTACTCATTTTTGGAGTGTACATACACTCCAAAAAATGCACACTAACCCATTCTCTGCTGGATATCCAATATAACATCTCCAACTCCTTCATTTCCTGCAAAATCCCCAATTATCTCATGCATTACTACATCAAATTGATCAGTAAATCTGAATTCTTTGGAGTGAACGTTCTTCACTTGGATATTCCGATAACCGTACATCGTCGCACACGCAGCAGCCTCAGCAGCAGCCTCCTTAGAGATCTCCAAGGCTGTGACATTTTTGGCTCCTAAAAAAAGCAGATTCGAAGATGATGAAGATGAAAATGCTAGTTGCTGAAGATGAAGGAAGAAACCAAATTCTGAAGACAATAGGTATTGAGGATGAAGGAAAGGGAGGATTTCAAGAAGCTAACGATGCAGATTAAGATAAAAATAAAGACGAATGAAGCACACATACATACAAGAATTACTGGATCAAACTTAAGAGGCAAATAAGAAGATAAAAAGTAGGAAAAAGCAAGAAAAAAGAAGGAAATGTCGCCAAAATTTACTCCAAAACGCCAGAAAACAGCGGTAAATGCTTGAAGAAAAGACTACACACACACGATTTCTTCCAATGGGATAGTCGCCTTTCAGTGAGAGAAACAAGCAAAATTCAGCTGAAGCAATCTCATTTCTTTCAATGGGCTTTTAAACAGACTTGACTAGAAAAATAAATGTAGCCCCTCACTCAAAACCTCATCAGGCCATTCCCCCAACTCACCTGCTCTAGCAGCGTTAATCGCTAGTAATCCAAAAGGACCTGTTCCTATCTCCAATACCCTCTTTCCAGCTACTAGCTCATTAATAGCTCTCTGGAAGTATTCCACTCTATGCTTGTCGGCAGTCATACCACAATGATTATGCAGCTTAAAGCGATTAGTTATAGATACTGTATTAGGATGCGTAGGATTCGGTATAGTCGGGCAGACTATTCTGTGTGTGCGAAAGTAAGTACGGAGTGGGAATAGCAGCAAAGGAGAGGATCAGGTTAGAGAGGAGATCATTATTGAGTGAKAGAKATATATATATATATATAKAKAGAGAGAGAGAGAGAGAGCTTGTCATCACACGATAGCCGTAGAATACCAAAGCAGAGAGAAGATGAAACTGATGCAAGAGATGAAACTGATGCAAGAGATGAAACTGATGCAAGAGATGAAGATGCAAGAGATGAAGATGCAAGAGATGAAACTGATGCAAGAGATGAAACTGATGCAAGAGATGAAGATGCAGAATATGAAGATGAAGAATATGAAGATGAAGAATATGAAGATGCAGAATATGAAGATGAAGATGTTGAGAAAACATTATTCTTACACTAATTCAAGGAGATACTGAAAGTTCACACAATATAATGTCATTCAGACGATATAAAAAGCCTTAGCAAAGAGCAGCCGTGAAAGGCTCCACGCGCTACAACTGAAAACACCTCATTAACTTCTCTCTATAAGGTCAAACGATACACACTCAACCATGAGCTGCTTCAATATGATGCTCTTGTGCAGTAAACGCTATCATTTTGGAATATTCTTAAGAAAAACTACACACACTAGGTGTAAATACACCCTAAGAACGTCATAAGCTACTCAAAGAGCTCAAAAAACCACCATATAAGATTTACTTAGAGCCCAAAAAGCACCTTTGAAGATGCATCTACATTGTTCTCAAGGGGAATAATTAATTACAACTCAAAAAACCTACTTATACGGTGTATCTACACAATTGTTATTAGCTCTAGTTACACTTCAAAATATCCACTGTTTCACACGTATCTTCACACACACACACACCAGCCCTACCTACACCTCACAACTTTCCCATCAAATTCAACCTTTAAAACTATCAAATCTTCACCATACCGCTGCTCAATTAGGAAGGTAACCTTGTCGAAGATGCTCCATTCCGGGGAATAAACAGGGGCCCTTCTCCTGCTTTGCAGAATGATTGGAATCTCACACACAAGCTGCTTGAGCCGACGATTAAGCCTCTTTGTTATGTGTGTACGCGAATCAGGTTGGGAGTCCGTATGACTGGGCAGCACATCTAGAGTAGCATCAGGCGTTGTTTCTTCCTTTGTTCTGGCATCTTCTACCAACACACCAATCTCTGCCAGAGAAATTTGTGTGTTTGCTGAAGAGGCAGAAAGCCGCGAAAGACTAGGTCCTTCAGCAGGCGTTAGTTCCACAGAAACCTCCAAATCTTCTTCACTGAAGGGGCTGCTACTCGACATTATTCCACTTTGATGTTCTTTAGCTTCAAACTTCGGATGCCCTTGTGTGTGTAGTGATAAGGACCAGAGATCATGGGGGAACGAAGGGCAAACCTCAGCAGATTTCATCATCGTTTCAGCGTCTTTTGCAGGCATTTCCTCGTCAAACACACCTTGAAGCCCAGCTTTAACACAGTGAGCTTGTGTTGAAGTAAATAAGTCCTTCTCTTCGTTAAAATCCCCTCCTTTTTTTGGTGTATATACAGCTCCTGAGCCTCCTTCTACTTGGTTTCCTTCCGATTCCTTCAATGCTGTCGAGCTTGCTAATGAGATAGTTGAAGACTCACTAACATCTTCCCGTAGCTCTCCGTTAGTCATCATACGGGGACTAAACCGCCGGCAGAGATCTTCAGGCTTTAAAGGTTTAAGGCCCATCACTTCATCCATTTTGTCGAAACAATCATGAATTTTGGCAGATGATGTGGGTCCGCTCGGCGGCTGAAGGAAGAGCAACGATAGAATAGTGATTTGGGAAGGTAATGAGAAGCAAAAGGAAGAAAATTGCATTCTTTGTGTGTGTGCTGATATGTGTGCGCGATTCATGTGCGTGTATGTTGGAGTGTGTGTGTGTGTTTGTTGGTAGGTGCGTGTTGTTTTTGTGTATATCTGTGTGTGTACATTTGTGTGTGTGTGTGTGTGTGTGTATGTTGGAGTGTGTGTTTTTTTTTTTTAGGTGTGCTTTTTTTTGTGTATGTACATTCGTGTGTGTGGGTATGCTGATAGGTGTGTGTGCATATGCTGGTGTGTGTATGTCTGTTTGTGTACGCTGGTGCGCGTATGTCTGTTTGCGTATGCCGGTGTGCATGCTGGTGCGTGTCTGCGTGTGTGTGCGTACGTGCGTATGCTTGCGTGTCTGCATCTCGTGTTATATGTGTATTTTGGTGCTATTTTTTGTGATAAATGCGTGCGTGTGCGTATATGTACTTACTTGTGGTGTGTCTTCATTTGAGTGCCAAAAATAAACACATGAAAATGTAAAGTTCGCGTATCATTAAGGGGAAAAAAAATAAACAAGGAGGATAAGCCTAAAAAGCTCGCCTTCAGCAACAAGTGAAGACAATCTACTTTAATGAAGCTTTCACTACTTCATGCGAAGTTTAGAGGCTCTAAAACGTATGTAAAAAAGCCTATAAAATCCAATTAAATTTGGAGAAAAAAACTGATTTTATGCGATTCAATACATACACATATTCACCTGCTTAGCATATATGTAATGATTTATATAATACGCTCATTCGAGCTGTTAACACACCGACTTTCAGTGTGTTTTTTGTACAATAGGCTCATGCGAGCACTTCACACACTGAACTTCAGTGTATGTACACCCACCAGTAAAGAGTATTAAGCCCAGCAAATTTCGCTATTTTTAAACAAATTCTGCCTTCTTGCTAGCCCTTAAACAGCGCTAACTTCATTCCAAGAAGTTTTTCTGCAGATCAGGCAAGGAACTCCCCTCCCCGTCAGAAAAAGAGCTCAAAGATTTTCCCAGTGTGTGTGTGTGTTGCTCCTCGCTTGCAGTGTAATTGAAATTCTATAAATCCTTAAAAAAACAGTCGATAAATTTGAGCTTTTTCTCTTGTTTTTGTGATGATTTTCTCCGCTTTTCAAAGGAAAAGCCGCAGTATTGCCTCTTCAAACGAGGATCACCCATCTGGGAGAAAGTCTGGTTTAAGGCTGTACGTACATCCCATACTAATCTCTGCTTTTTTCTTAGAATAAGGGAGAAAATTTTGTAGATAAAAGCGCAATGTGTAGGATGTTTAGTAGTCTTTTTCTGGTTGCTACTAGTGTAGTCGCTTATCCGCCACCTTGGGGTGAGGAGCAACAGGAAGAGTCAGGCACAAATACACGTATAGTAACGCACACACATTCAAACACACACACGCACATACTATTTAGAAAATAACACACGCATATATTTACATAAGAATACACGCACACATGCACACACACACACGCACATACTATTTAGATAAGAACACACGCACATATTTACATAAGAATACACACAGATACGAACACACGTATGCATTCCTGAGCAGATTGTAGCAGTTACACACAGTTTTTAGATACTACCACATGTTTAAATTCCATTTCAGTCTCCATTACTTTCAGACATATTTTCCAACCTTCATCACTTCTATGCATACCCTTTTCACTCGACAAAATTTCCAAAGCAGCTCTTCAAATTTCACACACATACTTCAAAATCACCTCACTCAAAGCAGCTCTCTCACACACCGCACTAATACAAAGCACAGATACAGCTGTACACCCTTATTAGCAAGACTTAACCTTCATTTTAGCATCAACTACTTTTTCTGCACACAGAAACTATCGCGTAAGCTCTACTACTTTTCATAAAAAAGAGGAGCCAGTTGAATAGCAAAGCATTAGCAAATCAAAGAGATGAAACAAGTGCAGAACAAACGGAAAACATCAAAGCAAAAGAAAGAAAAGCCTCCAACTACTCCAGAAACTAGCAATCACCTCCCTGAAGTCTAAACCTAGTGATTTCTCACCGATGCACACAACTTCTTGCAAAAAATCCTTCTCTGCACCAAAGCAGGCTAGCAATCATCCACGAAAACTTCTTCAGAATCCACATGCAGAGTGGGAAAGTCTGCACACAATCATGAGTAAGAGGAAGTTCAATCCAAGCGCACACACACACACGCACAGCATATTTGAGCGACCCCCCTACAATCGCCCCTGAAGAATCCAACCCCCCTCCCAATACAGATCAATACAACCCTCCCCTACAATCACCCCGAAAGCACTTTTTGATGTACTTCGCAACAGAAACTCCAAGGAAGAAGCAAATCAAGAAACAATAAGTAATCAAAGAATAGAGAAGCCTCTAAGAAGCCATCAAATCTGTGAATTGAAGACAAAATTTCATTAGCAGGAGGTTCCAAAACATCAAAGCTTGAAGGGATTTGCAGGAACTTTCATCTTCATTGATGCTAACAAAAACTAAAGATTTTGACTTAATACTGCATCATCCCAGTTAATTGAGCTTTTCTTCAATACAAGCAGCTTCATATTCTCTACTTGATGCATTATACTTACCTCAACTAGTTATCCCATTAAAATCAATCCAAAAACATCAAAAAAACGACTTTTCCAGTGAAATTTTGGGGGGCTTAATACAGTGGAAATGAGGGCGTAACTTCGTCCAAGGTAGCTTTCGCCCTTTTTTTTGTAGGAAATTTATTGGTTGAGGGGGTGTTGTAAGTGGCGTAGACACACACATAGAGAGAGAGAGAGAGTGAGAATGGAAGTGAGGGATAGTGATAGACGCACACACAAGGGATAGTGATAGACACACACACGGAGATAGTCGTAGAGAAGCTGAGATAGATAACCACAAGACACACACACATATACAGATAGCCACAAGACACACACACATATACAGATAGCCACAAGACACACACATATACAGATAGCCACAAGACACACACGCACACAGATACTCGTACACTCACGCCCATACAGAACTTTTCGACAGCTCTCCTTCTGAAAAATATAATGATGAAGATGAACGAGTGTGCTGTGCTGCAAACTCAAAGGTGTGGAAGGGCCTAGTGTTTTCAATCTACTCGTGTCTCGTGTGTTCTTCACAGAGGGCGTAGAAGGAGATGTTAGAGCGTGGGTGCTCTCATGTGAGTTCCAAGGACAGATATATGCCGGTGTATAGCATCAGGAGTAGAAAGTGGGAGATTTACTGCAAGTGCGCGCTTTTTTTTGCTTGTGCTCTTATCCATCTTTTGCTCCAGTTTTTGCTCTTATATTCGTACGCGTGCTTAACTTTAGATAGTCATCTACTCCTTATTTTCATTTCGCTAACTCTGTGGGTAGTTGCCTTTTTCAAGGCTATTTGAGTTGACATTCAAACATAGTTACGTGAGTTCACGCTGAAAAGCACAACTATAGAGGCTAGCATTGCTTCTTGTATTGAAACTTGCACTCAAACTACTTTCCTAGTCACATCAGTTCGAACTAATTAAATCACTGCCAATTTCATAGGTATTGCGGAAAATTAAGAGCACCTAAATCTTCTCTTCATAAACTAGTATAACATACCGCTTTAAAATTACCACAACATAATCCAAAAATAGGCTCCAGTTTAGCTGCTTAGCAATTTGTTTCCACAGTCTTGGATATGCTTGTGGTTGTTACTCAGTTGGCCTTTATACGAAACACCTAAACGGTGGCTACTTCATAACACACACACTCTTTTGATTTGCTTTAGGTTTTCTTCCAAGACAGGATGGGCAAGTAGGAGCGAAGACTGTGAGCAACTATATTCGCTACATGTTACACAAAGCCTATCTCTTCGCATAAGCTTTTTCATGAAAGCTTAGCAACTCCACGTTGCAGTTTGCAGACTTTCTAGAGTGTGTGTACGTACACACACACACACTCTGTGGATAGTTTGCTAATCCAGTATTCTATTCTAGATTTATACGTGTAGGCTAGAATGTAGTTTGTGTGTGTCTGCTGTATATCCGGGATTGCTATGTGTGCAACAAGGATCCGTCTCTAGTAATAATCAAAGAGCCAAACAATCGATTTTCCTGCATTATCCATATCTTTCACAAAGACTATGTCTTCAGATGCCTATCTTAGAGCTAGCTAGCCCCTGATATACAGAATTTGCTCAGCTAGTTCAGCCTTGGTGTATATACAATGAAAATCGTAGAAGTTAGCATATATATTTGTGGCGAAGAAGTTTCCATAAATAAGCAATCACAAGTAGAAGCTATTGAGAGTGTGCAGCTTCGTAGCTTCTGCAGTATCGTCCATTTCAGCTATCTTCGTAGGGCGTCTGAACACTTTTAAAAATAGCGATATTTCGGCAGAAAGCCGCAGATTCAGGTTATCTAACGTGATACTAGCATTAGCTTTGAGTGTTGGCACACACAAGAGCAAGTAAGTGTTTTCGAGATATATTTTTCACCAGAATAAACTCGACGAGGAAAATCTGCTCCTCATGAGCCAATACTTTATATATCAACAGCAACAGGAGAAGTTATCCGAGTGCGGAGTTTTTACTTTGAATTTAAGTGCCTCTTATGCCAAAAGCTAGTAAGTTAAGCAGAGAATGCACTCCGATATATTCGTCTATTTACTCCGTGTAGAATCGGTATGCCTAGTTTGAAGCTATAAGCTCCACAAAAGCACCACTTTTCCTAGTTTCCACCTAGAGTGTTTGTTTTAGTTCATTATTGAAAGTATACTGTAAAAACTAAAGAGTTCTAGAGACTTTTTGTCAGCCAAATTGAGGTGGGGTATCTTTTTGTGCTACGAAAATATTATATTAACAAAAACTTCAACAGGAGGAGGTAAGTAGCTATGAGCTAAAGGAGTTGATGAAGTACTGAGTGAAACAATCGCTGAAAGATTCACTGAGACACTAGTTAAAGCAATTGCTAAGACACTAGCTGAATCACCCTCTAAAACACTAGCTGAAACACCCACTAAAACAATAGTTAAACGGAGTAAAGTTTCTTACTTAGCATCTCACTATCTCATTAGCATGCTATGTATGTGAGATGCGAAACTAGGACCAGAGCTTACCGAATAAATCATCAAGAATACAACACACACACTCAAACTTTCCAGTAACAATACATATTTCTCATCTTGCATTACTCCCTCTATAGAGTATATCTCTAACAAATGTTTCTGTACGCTTACCTAGTGTGTGTTCGAACTTATACACTAGCTAGTGAAGGTATATTTAACTATATCTACTTTATTTTGAGCACTTTGAGATTTTTGTTCGAGCTTTTTTCCTAGAAAGAATCGTCGATATGATCGCCTTAACTACTTAACACAAAGTAGGCATTGAATCATACCGCTAAGTACTTACTGAAGAGGCTCAGATTAGATTTTGCTTCATGTGCTAGGTGTGTAGTAGGGGATTAAGATTCTGCTTCACGCTCTATGTGTGCATGGTGCAATTAAGATACAGCTCCTTTTGCGCAGCGTGAAGATAGTAGAATCAACAATCAACTCCCTCTTCCCCCCATACTTAATAGAATCCACACTCCACCCCCTACTCATAATAGAAAAACTCCTAAAAGCCACCAGAAGCCAAACCACTTGGAGATTTTAATGTATAATTTCATCGTTTAGCTAACTGCGACCTACTCTACAGGCGATATACCATGTGACTATGCCAAACAGCTCGCACACACCCTTTTTCTTTGCTCACCTTTTTTTCAGTGCACGTATAGCTACCCCACAAAGTTTTTGATCGGCTTCCACTTCCTTCAAGTTTTGCAAGCCTATCAATCTCTGATAATTCTTGAAATAATTGAATTTCCTCTCTCTGTGAAGAACAAAATCCTCTTCTTTCACTAGGTATGACTGAAAAAAAGGTACCTCTCCCTCCCAAGGATACACTCGTACCTCATCTACGGATGGCAGAAACATTGGAAGAATGCGTTCCTCCGCAGCTTCAAGAGCATCTTCAGTCGCCTGAAGATAGCAATGATGGCGTCAAAGCGCATAGCAAGGAAGATGAAGCCAAACATAAAGATCCTCTGCTTCTTGAAGGCTCAGTAAATGCTTCTATTGAAGTTCCAGTGATGCAAAGAGGGTTTGCCCAAGGTTATAGTAGTTTAGCTGACAATTCTAGTGGGTTACCCTTGAAAACAGGCCTCGATGTTAGCATGCGGTTGGATCGAGAAGGTAACGCAGATAGAAGTCGCCTTAGAAGGCTAATAATTTGCCTGGGCGATGTTGCTGAGGGTATTCCTTCTCAAATAAAGGGGCTAGCGGCTGCTATAGAGGAAGATCTTGAGGAGAATGGAACACTCGTGTGCGATACTATCTTGGAATGCTGCGGCAGCTTTTCTGTCAAAACCGGTTAGTGGAGGGGGATAAGCAAGGGAAATCGTTTAATGGGGATTTTTTCTGGGTGTGTGCCTTTTTGGCTTTAGTATGAAGGGAAAACCTGTAAAGATGGGGGGGTGAGGGTTGGGGGATTTTATAGCATTTTCATAGCATTTCATTGTATTTCATAACAGTCTCATAGTTTTTCTTCATTTCCGAAGATTTTGCATGAAAGCTGGCTCTATGCTAACACATCATTGGCTTTACATCTCTCTTCCCACTGTAGCATATTTTATAATAAAAAACGCTCTTTAATGCTTGGTTTTATGCCTAATTTTATTTTAGAATTACTGTTTTCTTGATGCTTTACTTCTTCTCTATTCTTCTATCACGACTCCCTCTGCTCACACCTGTAGCAATTGATGTAAGTATATCTCTAATGCTCAAGGGAGTGCTGAATAAGAAGAAGGAATTTTCGGGAAAAAAAGATGGGAATTCGTTGATGAATCTCCCTGGCGTTTTTCTTCTTCTGCCTATGAGCTTGCAGCTTATACACACGCACTATGTTTATCTCTTGGAAAAAAGAGAGATTTCTCAAAAAGAGCTTAAATATCACATTTTTTAGCCAATCACTTGATGATAAATGAAGATTCTAGCATCTTAGAAGAAGCAGTTTTACATTTAAAAGCCAGTGAAACTATTGAAGACAAAAATAGTAAAGAATCTCACAATTTTGAGCTTATAGCGTTCCCCTAGAGTAAATTGAGTGGGTTGCCTTTTCTACCCACCACTTGATATGATACGCATCTGTACACACAAAAACCCACGCACACACAAACACGTGCAGAATCTGAAATTCGCTCTATTCAACCGTTATCGTCCCCCTATGTATAGCAGCAGAACCACTTTATTTTGTATATTTAATATGTATTTTGCATAATTTTAAGCTTCCAAAGCCTCATTCTTTGAGAAAACTGCTTAGACTTTCTAGTTTCCTGGTATTTGAAGAGCTACTCTTTTGTGCGTTTGGTAATCGAGGCTGCAGTTGAAGCTTCTAGTACCCTTTAAGGTTGCTCTCTAGCTGTTTTTTCTGTAAATTTGCTTGGGATTCTGCCTCTTTTTACTTACGAAATTTCATTGTATAGCCCAAATCCTGCTTCCCAGCTTTTTCTGGCCGCTGAATTAGGTGACTGCATGAAAAAGAGAAGAAAAAAAGCTTTTTGATTATTTTTTGCCTAAAATATGCTGATTTTCGTCTTTTTATAAGACATTTGGTGAAGGCGAAGAAAATGCCTGGATTTTATCAAGAAAGTGTGCCAAAGCTGTGCTTCTTTCGCTTTGTTTGCTTGAGTTTGCTTAGCCTATTGTTTTCTTCTGTGTGGTTGTGTTATCATGTCGTTTATGCTAGTCTTTTGGCTACCTTGAACGCGTAGCAATGAGTTGACTTTAATTTTTATATGATGCGAACAAGTGCGAATTTTTTTGTATTATTTTTCAATGGTAGTGATTGTGTGTGCGTGTGTGTGTGTGTGCGTGTGAGGATATTAATCTATTGGACATATCTATGGTGTATGTGGATATGTCTAATGTGCATGTGTATGGATATATCTATGTTATCTGTGTGTTCGTGTGGATATATCTCTCAAACGTGTGTGTTAGGAGACATATTGAGTGTGCAGGTCTTGGTTCATTTATCATGTATATTTGTGTGTGCGAAAAATGATTTTTTTCAGGAATTTTTGCCTGCCTTGTCGGCCTTAGTGATAAAATACTCCCATCCTTTACTGAGAAGCTAATAGATAAGTTGTGCTTCAGCTTGACTGTTGCTATTGGCGAAGGGGACTGCATGAAATGCCTGCTGCTGATTCGTTTTATTGTTGCCCTAGTGGGAGCAAAGGTTCTCGATGCGGTAGGTCTGCTAGCTCTTGTGTGCATCCATTTCCTTATTATTTGTGTGTGTGTATGTGTGTGTGTGTATGTGTGTGTGTATGTATGTGTGTGTGTATGTGTGTGTGTGTGTGTGTGTGTGTATGTGTGTGTGTGTATGTGTGTGTATGTGTGTGTATGTGTGTGTGTATGTGTGTGTATGTGTGTATGTGTGTGTATGTGTGTGTATGTGTGTGTATGTGTGTGTATGTGTGTGTATGTGTGTGTGAATGTGTGTGTATGTGTGTGTATGTGTGTGTGTATGTGTGTGTATGTGTGTATGTGTGTGTGTGTGTGTGTGTGTGTATGTGTGTGTGAATGTGTGTGTATGTGTGTGTGTATGTGTGTGTATGTGTGTGTGTATGTGTGTGTGTATGTGTGTGTGTATGTGTGTGTATGTGTGTGTGTATGTGTGTGTATGTGTGTATGTGTGTGTGTGTGTGTGTGTGTATGTGTGTGTATGTGTTTTTTTTTTGAATATTCTGTGTTTGTGCATCTGTTAGGTATCCTGTACGTGTTTAATCTACCTTCTTTACTGTTTTATATGTCTACAGCTCACCTGGTTAATATACGGTGTGCTAGCATCTTCTATCTATTAAACATTAATAAGGCTTAATTATCTGATGATTTTTTCCATACTTTTCAGTATTTGCAAATCTCCTCAGATGATTACATTCTAAGCATATGAGTAGCTGTATTATGCAATGTACGTACAGGCCTCCGTCTTCAGCTTCTTACGGCAGCTACTGGATATAGCTTTTTCTCAGAATATAGCTGATTTTCCCGGCACCGTCGCTGACATCCCGGTTTACCTTGTTCTGGTAATTTTTTTGTCTGTTGCTTGTGTGTGTTTAGTCTTTAATCCGTTTAAGATATTCTCAGTCTTCAAGGTGCTTTTCTGGCGTTTTGAATGGTATTCATATGCTTGCTGTGTGTGCTATTCATCTTCGATTGTGCTGATTTCTTGTATTGATAGGAGTGTTTTGCTATTTTTTGTTTTTTTCGCATATTTGTGTGTGTTTTTGTGTGTATATTGTGTGTCTTGTGTTTGCAACTATTTGTGTGTGTGGTTGGGCCTATTTTTTGTGTGTTTCTTCATTCCTTTATCCCCCCTGCTTAGCTGATAGACCCCTCCTGAGTATTGTGCTATGATATACAGGCTAGTCTTCCCTGGTTTTCTAAGGCAATATATGCTGAGTCTAAAGAGTCTTATCTTTATGAGCTTCTTGGCCGCTGTGGCTTATACATTTCAAAGAGGAGAAATCAGTGGCAGAAGTCTGTGAAAATCTTCAATTTTCCAGAAGAAGACACACAGGATCATATGATGATTGAAGATGATTTAGAGAGGCTTTTTCCCGCCATCATCAATATGTTTGAGGTGTGTGTTCTCCTTTAAAGTGCGTTTTTAGGGTGTGTGGGGGTGTGTGTGGGGATGTGGGGGTGTGTGTGGGGATG
>JADHZB010000983.1:2639-29373 GCA_015657535.1 Nephromyces sp. MM_2019
TGTGTGTGTGTGTGTGTGTGTGTGTGTGTGTGTGTGTGTGTGTGTGTGTGTGTGTGTGTGTGTGTGTGTGTGTGTGTGTGTGTGTGTGTGAAGCTCATCAGTAGGATGTGTGTGTGATTTTTTTTGAGGGAGGTATGAGTGGCTTCAATGTAACTATGATACTTTTATAATGTGGAAATTTGCTGTTTCAGATGGCTTGGCTTCGCACGGCAGCTTCAAAGCCACTGTGGGAAGTCGCTGGGAAGCTTCTCTTGGTTTCTAGAAACTGGTAATTCGCTAATTTTTAAGAGGGCGGTGCATTTTTTACTTTTTTTGGTGTTTGAATTTTAGAGGAATATACGATGAGGGCGTAGCCTTGAATGTACAAAATGCATAGATTCTGCTGAAATATAAAAAGGAATACTCGCCCGTAACTGTGTGTGTTATCATAATTTTGTATCCAGTCAGTTGCCTCATTCATGTGTGTTGTTTCATAATGTTTTCACAATGGAGAAAGCTTTGGTGATGTGCTGCATTCGAGATTGGTTTCTTTGTGTGTTCCTGATATCGTAGCATTTTCCCACTAAGGCATACTGGAAATATGCTCCCCCCAATATTGATTTCCCTGTATTTGTGTGTTCCCCAGGTCGTAGCATCCTCCTAGCTGAGTATGCTAGAAATGTCCTACCCCCAGTATTGAAGCAAACTATCTCCCACACACCTTAACTGGCAAAACACCCAGCAGCACGACATTCTCCGGTGGATATACGAGTCTCTTTTTATTAAATATACCCCATTCCTCTCTACTATTGGTTATCTTTGTTAACGCAGAAGATAGCAAAAAAAAGCAAAGGGTTGTTCACTAAAGTTATTTGTTACTGGTGGTTCTCCCTAGTGACGATGAACATGCAGCAATGTTCACTAATATAGGAATTATTGAGGGGAATGCAGTGAATTTGTTGGGCCGATATTTTTTCCTGTATGTAATTCATGAAGGAATTTTTGCGAGGGAAAGGTTCTTTGTACAGAGCTCCTGTACCGTGTGGATATCTATTTGTTTATCTAAAAAGAGCTGAAGCAGGATAATCCAGAATTGTAAGATTTTTGTTTTAGAAGACTCAATCAGAGCAAACCCAGGCCAAGAACAGCATTACATTTCATGTATAAACTTGTCTTTATTTTAAGTTTGTGAAGCAAAAACCTTAGCAAAACTTTAAAGAGTCAAAGCCACATTTCAGCAAGTATGCATGGTAAGCAAGTTTCGCATAGAAAATTCGAATTCTCTAATGAGCCATAGAAGCGGTATATATCAAACAACCTCTAAACTCGGCTGCCATTGGTGTATTTCCTCCCAAAGACTGCGCAGCTGTGAAGTATACCGGGCACCCCATCATCGTGTCCGGGAGTTAATTATACTTTGCTCCTCTGGCAGTGGGGCTTTTAGCGAAAGGATTTGAGTGTTTCTCCTGAGCAATGATACTTCTCTAAAGTTGAATTACTTTCTGCGTCCCCGTCCTGCAGTGTATCATCCGCTAAATTTAGTGAGATAAATAACGTAATTGATCGCTTAGTTGTAGGCTTTGGGTATCCACGAAGTCACAGTAAAGAAATGACGCTTTTATTAGCTTGAAATGACGCTTTTATCAGCGTGAAATGCTTGTATCAGCTTTTTCTAGGCTGTGAAATACTCGTGCTGGAAATCTACGAGGATTCTAGCTATGATCCTTAGTAATCCCAATCCATTTCCTGCATTTATCTCCAGGGCTAAGTCTAAGTGCGACTTTTTCAGCCGGATAGCGTGTTTCTAATCTGTAGATTGTAAATCCCCGATTTTTCTCTTTCTGCATACGCCCACCTAGAGAATATCACCTATGCATTTATATCTGAAATAGAAAATTGACTACAATAATGTGTTCTCTAGGTTACTGAGTTTCCGTTTCCTGTACACGACAAATGAGTTGCCTGCCGTAAGCTCCTGTGGCTTGTGTGCAAGTTTATGCACCTTTTCGACTAGTAAACAAGAGGTTTATAAACGTAATGGCATACTAAGGCTGCTTTGTGCTGCCGACTCTTTCATTTTTTCGAGCTGTTGCCTTTCTGTCCGTGTGCTTCAATCATAAAAAAAGGTAATTCAAGAGCCGAAGGAAATTCACATTCACATAACACGATAACCTTCTAGAGTAGCTGCGACGCCACAGATACCCAAAGACTTCTTGTTGCCCCGCCTCTTATTTTTTAAGAAGCCTACCTCGAATGGCTGTGAAGGGATGAAGTTTATCAAGTCATTGTGCACACGCAGCTTGCATAAAACCGACTTAGCTAGCAGCATATCTTGACCTATTCGTAAGGCTTTTAATTAACTACTTATAATACTCATTATGGCGGTATCCGGCTCATCTGGGGTCCCTCTTTTCTCTCCCCTGCTACCCACTGCGCATGCCCAATCTTTGTCCTCTAGTAGTATAGTCCCTGCCTTTTGCATTTGCCCCCTAATTGAAGTTTGGACACCGAAACTGCCTTGTATATTTTTGGAGGAGAATGACCTCAATTGAACAGAGCTTAGCGGATCGACACGTTTAGTACAGGAGCCTTTGCTGGGCGCACCATTACAATCCAAACTTTTGGCCGACTGCCAATTGTCATCTTTCAAGAATGAATGTTCTCTCCCTAACTGCTGTCCTCCTACGTATCTTTTATGCTTCGCACTTTCTCTCTTTCATGCCTTGAGAGATTCCCTCAATAATAGCGTTTCTTCTGGTAGATTCTTCAATATACTCAGATAATCTTTCAGCTTGCCTCCCAGCATATGGAAAGAGGAAATCAGTTACAATATCCCTCACAACTTCTAACTCTCCTTGGATATTTTCTACCTCTTGTTCTATTGCTTCGGGTAATCTGTGTTCCGCTTGAAGCCTGAACTCCGCTATGACCTACAAGCACGCAATAATTGAGTTGAAAGACCGAGCTCGCTATCGCTAGGTAATTACAATTCGTTGGTATGGGGCGATTTTGCTGTGTGGCTGCTACAGATTTAGAATAGTTACTCATATGGATTTATTTTTTATGAGGATGCAGGATAGCTAGCACGAACTTCGCGCTGTGAAACCAGAATGTGTGCAATGTCTACCGGTTTGCAAGCGTAAGTGAGCGCATCTAATGATCAAGGTTTGCTTTATATCTATCGGAGGGTTCAAATAGTGCTTGGAGATAAGCTCAGAGTTTAGGACCTAAAAAGTTTTCACTTGCTATTTGCGATACTGAGAAGCGTTTCTCCTGTACATTGCTTCTAATGTTGTTTTTGTCCGTGGCCACGTTGCTTAAGCCGGACGGCGCTATCAATGCGCGCATATCATCAGTACTCAAGTTAGGATTAGTTCGTATTTACATATCTTCAATCGCTTAGCTCAACTGTGTATACCTCGCTTTGGGTTCTTCATCGAGCCGTCAGTTTGAATGCAGCGGAAGACTCTAACACAACATTTTTAACTGCCTGGCTATGGCAAAAAAAATTTTACCCAGGTAGGACTCTTGGAGATGAATTACGTTGCCAAACTACGGGTAGAGCTTTTTGAGTCTATAGCTTCACGTGGGGCCGGATGGAATGAATACATGGTGGAAAAAAGGCAGCTTAATCCCAATTGCCAGGCTGGTGGGAACATTGAATTATATTATTGTTTTTCCCAAGGACTATAAACACGGATTTACCCTGTAATTTGAGGCCCGCATGATGCCCGCCTTGACGGCGTCGGATAGGAAGTACTTCACCACATTATGTAAAACTGCAAGCCGCATAGCATCTGGAGGGCATTCTACCCTGCTTTTTTCATCCAAGGGTTTACTGAGCTCGTTCTGCTGCCTGGTTGTACGCGCTCTGGCAGTTTTATTTCCCGGCAGTAGCTCTGCAGAATTATAGGTTTCAAATAGCATCTCACTGAGCTGGGGCTCGTCCTGCACGTAATATAGGAAAGGGTCGTGTAGAGGCCCTGAGATTTACTCAACAGGAGGGAGAAGCTTGCACGAAAAATCGCCCTTTTTGCGATAGAAAAAGGGAGAACAGAAGTTACTGAACTGATATATAACAGGATTATGCAGGTCAGTATCCGTATGCTAGAAATAGTAGCTGATAATACTTATGTTGGGTTATATGGTTATTCCACGAGGCCTTTCAGGCAACAGATATTAATCTAAAACTCTGAGGGTCGTGCTAAAATTAACCCAAATTCTTTCATTTTCATTTCTTGTCATATATATTGGGCAGGGTGGTAGTTACAATCCCAGCAAAAATTCAGGCTTGCGTGGTATGACAACATGCCACACGATTATTGTCAGATTTATTCCATGACCTCGGAATCAGAGATTGTAGCCTCTGTGGTTTATTAGCACTTATTTTTTTTCTAGAGCACTCTGTGCGAAGCTTCTTCCTCATTGAAAACACACCGCCACAAGTTTGAAGGTGTTCACTGCCTAATACTTGCAAGTAGATTTTTCCGCCACCTTATCCCCGAGTTTGTCCCGGCAAGGAAAGAAAATCATGAAAACCGTGAGAAACGCTATCATGCTCTTTCTCTTCGTGGGCATCGTTTTCAATGGTATCTATGCAGCTTCAATTTATCCTATTGAGTCATGCGGGCTTTCATTGCTCAATTGCAATTACTGAAACACTCCTAGAGTACCTCTAAGGTTCACGGTCAACTAGGACCTTAAAGATCAATTTTCACGGCTTTTTATTGTCACGCTCCGTAAAATTGTCTTATAAGTTCGGGAAACAAATCGTGGTGCGATACCTCCTCTAGCGAGTCAACTTACCTTGTATTCTCCTGATGAGCACCTCAGAACATCATTAATTCGCTGGGAGATCGGATTCTTGACTGCATTCCCATGCATAATACAGGTCCTTAGCTCGTTCATTTTGAGCCTGTGCTCTGCTATGTAGTCTTCTATCCCCTTGAATATTTTGTGGCCCTGTGAGCCTGTAAACTGCATATCTGCGTATGCATCTGCAGCTACCTCAGCAGCAGGCAATTCAATTTTATTTTGAAGAGTTAAATATACTTGCATCTTCCTCAGTAGAAGAGGAGGCGCTTTGAGAGTTGAAGAGGTGTGTGTGTTCTTCGATAGGCTTGATGCCAAATGCACCGCTTCTTTGTTCGAACAGAAGGTGGGTTCACTGTAATTTTCGGAATATTCCGTAAGAGGGGCCTGAATTACGCTCTCATCATATATGTTTTAAACTTTAAAATTGGGATTTTAAACTAGGAAAAAGCGTATATGCAATTCTGAAAAATTGAATACAACGCTGCCTTTCCGTGCGCTGCATGCTGTCTGTGATATCTTATGAAAGATTTGCAATCAGGCGATTGGGCAGGACACACGTGCGGCTTAGAATTTAGAGGCTGAAACACTTCAATGGGCAGGTACGGCTCAGCTTCTGCCATTCTTGTAATATCAGTGAAATTTCTAAACAAACTATCACTCACTACACCATCACGCAGACCCAAACTTTCTATCAGAACCCTCTTTGTAACCCATTAGCGTATGTTTGAGTCAACTTTCTAGTATGCATGACCATTGAGCCAACCTTTTCCTCATGATGTATTCCCTTTTCCTGGGCCATGCCAACCTTCCACCATGGATTCAAAGAAGACTCTGGGTTCGACCTGTTTTTTTGTTCTAGCCACTGGTCTTCGTCTTTAGAACTTAGGCTCTCTTCGTTGGTATCAACACACCATTTGCCACTTGGAACTTTCATGTTTATTAGCCACCACGACCTTATCTTCCTAGTTTTATCTTCATCCGAATGTGCTACTCTACTTTGCAGCATATCCTTTGGTACCTTGAGATTCTTAGTGGGATAGGCAGTGCCAGTGGGTTTAGCAAGCACCCTTGCACCCCATCCAATCCCCGTACCTCCATTTAGGGCCTTAAATCCGCTAAATAGCGCCCTCGCCCTCTTCTTTTGTACTTCAAGGAGAAGTGCCTCGTGTGCGTGCGCTGCTTTATTGTGAACTTTTCTCTGCTCAGAAGGTTAAGGAGTGCTAAGGACACATTTTTTCGAAATAAAAGAAGAAGGAAGTGCTACTATCACCAAAAAGCAGTACTATGGGACTGCAGAATATATTCGTAACGAAATAGACTTGCAGTAGTTTTTTCGGGGATATTTTACTGCGTATTTTCATGATAGGATGAAACTATAGCGGGAGTATATATGCAAGCTCTCGTTTACTCGAAAAATATGCTAAAGGGCTGTAAATAGCAGATATCGATGAAAAAAGCCATAATGTTATCCCTTCTTAATTCTTAGAAAAGCAAGCAAACGCGGGAGAAGGTACACTAATAATGCCACCCACCAGACTTTCCGCATATCTTTCGTCAATAAAAATATTATGGGCACGTGCAGGTGCTTTCCCTTGTATCCTGGTGCGATAAATATATTGAAATACATGCAAGGCCTCTGCGTTGACAGTATCTTCTGTATGAGCACCTTTGTTTGGGAGGGCACCAACTATAGAAGGTTGCTCCGAAGCTCCGCTGAATTTCATGTATATCGGCCTTGGAGCATAGGTTCCAGGTTGGCAAATAAAATCCCCCATTATTAGGCGTAAACACATACAATCTCTCACGCAGCCCAAGTATTAAGGTTATCCTAAGGCTTAAGCAGGAAGCGAGTACATTTATTCGTGTTAACTAGTGCCATTAGGTTCTCAGGTTTTATCTTGACAAACCCAATAACTCTTAATTCATATCCTCTGGCTTTGTCCCTTTTCCATCAGTACCTCCAGTAACAAATATTTTCTATGGCGATGGTAAGTTTATCAAGTTTATCCATGGCTAGAAATCAGAAGAAAAAGGAAATTTTGTGTTTGTACAACTATCCAAAGAACTTTTCTTCCGATTTTCTTATATCCTGCATTCGAACAGTTATTATTAAGCAGGGCGATGGTGACGAAAAATTCGATGAATGGGGAGATAAAATCTGCCAGCAGTTAGGGATTTCATTTCGTAGGGATTAATATTATACTCCTCACTAGGAGTCATAAAAAAGATAGCAATTGAGTACTTGAGGGGGAATAATATATATTAAGTTGAAAGTGCTGATTAGATACAATACAGTGGGCTAATGGGGAGGAGATTGTCTGAACGCGTATACTCATTGCTTGTCCATCACCTCCCCAAACCTTCACATTACGAAAATTATCCCACTACGCTATTTTTTTCTGCAATCACAGAAATATTTAATAAGCCTCGACTGTATGCCTTGTGAATGGACTAAACGCCGCAAAGATATTTTTCCTAACGTACCCTTACTGAGTGAATGGCAGCCCACACGGAGTCTGAGGTTTGTTCTGGCCTGGGTTATCTCAACAAGGCTTGGGCTTCTTATTGTGAAGCAATCACTTAGTTAAAGTTATTACAGGCCGGTAGTACCTTGAATGTTATAACAATTACCTACATAGCGCCCGGATATCTTAAGCGGACTAAAAACTTTCATAAGAGGTCCCAGTGTGAAGTGAAAGCTAGAGCATCAAGTTATTCAACATCTATAAACATCCGGCATGTTATAAAATGAGGCATTAATGCTATCGAAATTATGTGAAAACACCTGAAAGTTGCCATCACAGGAAGTTGACTGTGCACCCAAAACCAGCGCGTAAACAATCTGCGCGAAGTTAACAAGCGGAATTAGGCAATCGTCGCCCGGGTTTGAAGCTGAGAAATAGGGGAATCTGAAATCTAGAAGCCAGCAGAGCAAATTGAACTGCTCACTAGTTTTGTTACGCTGTACCTCTATTTTTGAAAGTGCTTAAGTTGCTGAAGAGATTTGTAATTCTATAGTTCATACGGTGTTGTCAGCTGAAATTTCCAAAGGATGCTACCACAGCGCTTCATTGTGGTGTCTATAAAATATGTTGCAAACATGCTATTTACCAGTCTGACAAGCCCTATTGTTTGAGGAAATGCTGCTTCTGGTTCCTCGAGGCTTTTATTTTCCCACCTTGTACAATTTATGCCTACAAAGCATTGGAAAGAATCTCGTCCTCTGTGAATCCCCTGGCCATTGAGTGGTACACGTGAACTACTAGCCTGAAGGTCAAATTAAGGCTTGCCGTTGCAAACATACGGGGGGTGCGGCTTCTCGCACTCCCTCGCAACAGGTCCATTGAATATCCCGTGGATACATCCAAGAGTAAAGTTAGTACGGGCTTTTAGGTGTGGGAAGCTTCCTCAGCAAAAAATATCAAGATATATCATGAAAAGCTACTCAACTGTTGATATATGTTGCGAGGGGGGCTAACGGCAGGCTGTGTGCTCACTATGATTCATAGTAAAGTATTTGCTTCGCCATTTTATGTAGTGTGCGATGCAAAAGCTCCATTAACCCAAAAGTGTGGAAGATTGCTATGGCTGGCTTGAACATACAGTGAGTTAAATTCATGCCATGAGTATATTAAATTACCTTCGCGGCATGTCGCTTCTGTGCGGATCCTAAGTACGTTAGACCAGCAGAAGCAGCTCTGCTAGGCAGCATTAGTACGTGAGCTAGCGTAATCATAGGGTAAGTAATGGTGCGGTCAGTACCACTAGTATGGCGCTCCCCGCACTCATTGGTTCGTGTAAATCATTTGCCGACTGACAGACAATGTGATTAAGTTTTTTGTCATTCATGTAGGGACTCTCACACCATCTCTTTACTTGTCGTTGCCGTGAAATTAGGCTCCTCATTATTTCCGTTATGAATGTGTTTTAAGGTAATAAGGACCCGCTTTTTGATATAAGCGGATACTTCCTTTACCTTGGAATCACCATTTTAAATACTTTTAATAATACGAAAAGTCTGTAAGTTATAGCTTTAGATGGAATGATGTGTGAATGATCCCAGCGCATAGCGCTTGCTTTGTATTACCATATAGGAATTCTACATGACTTATAAGCATAATTTTGATGTTCCCTGAGCAGACTACTGTTACCAGAATTAGTGGATCATTTTGCTTTGTAAGAAATTATGTGATTAAGTGCTATTTTTCTGCTTTGGAGTAGTTTAAGCGCTGCCTCAATGGGAGCTCCAAAACTATTCTTCAAAAGGCTCTTGATGCGTTCCCATAAGTTTGAGTGATATCTAAAATAATTCCAATTGATGATACTTTAGTCATATCGCAATCTTCCCTGTAGGTGGTTTATGGTATGACTGCACAAGGTAGCATTGTGAGTATTTAGGCCGTCTGCGGATTTTACTTCATCGCGAGAAACTGACTAGTTTGTTTTACCGTCAAGATTCATTTCCTTATTATGGTGCACACATCAACGTCTGCGGGGCGTACTTCGGTGTAGAAGTGCAGATGACAAAGTGTGTATGGCATTAGCAGCCGTACCCCCATCGCATTAACGTGCGGAATATCCGTGCGACATTTTCATATCACTTTCGACAAAAAAACTAGGAAAAAAGAAAAGAAATTTGCATTTGTTCACAGATTTTATCCCAAGGTATAAACAAAAATTTCACAGCTGTGTTTTCCACACACAGTGCTCTCGCAGCTTTCCCGCATGATTTTTAAAAGAGTAATCTTTTTTTTTCTGTCTTTGTCCCTTGTATGCCGCTTTTAATTGAGTAGTTTTGGGCTTTAGAAACAGTGAAATGTAGGTTCCGCATAAGTTGCGCATGGTCCCTGGGATTAAGAAAGTTTTTAGTTTAAATGGCTAGCAAGAAAAAATAAGTGACCTGCGTGATTTCAAAAGTATCTTCTGGGCGCCGCTGACTGTATGAACTTTCATGAGTATGAAATCTATGGGTGGCAGTGCGATTCATTCACCGAGTAAATTTGACGATTTTTTTTGTTGTTGCCCCGTAATGAAAGTGGTCACTGTTGAACTTGGCAACTTAAGATACTGAAATTTATCGTATAATTTTTTTGCGATATTTTTAAAAAATGGAATCTTGAATTATGCTGCTCATCCTTCCTCAAAGTGATCTTCTCCAGGCTACACCTTCCTGTGCTAATGTAGGCTAACTCTAGCGTATTCATTGCCAGCCACCGAATATGATGCATTTAATCCATAGCTCGTTGACCCTGTCATTATTCACTCCTCACTACCTGTTTTTTCAACTGATTTTTTACAGTGGCTCCCCAGCCCTTCTATTTTGAAGACCCTGTTTGCGGCGGTAATAGAGATTATTCTTTGCTCTCTCTTACAGTTCATTCCCGCGGTCCATATTCTCCTCTAAAGCCATGGCGCTAGATTTTGAGGGCAATTTGATTGTGCTCAGTTTGGTTGTTACAGTTGTTTTACAGTACTCCTGCTTCGCCATCGCCTATATGTGTCAATTTGATCTTATAACCGATTTTGCAGGAGCAATCAACTATGTATTAATAGCCTACCTTGTTTTTGGTCTCAACGCAATGTATGAAGCCCATCGCATCGCTATTTATACGATGCTCTGCCTCAGCCGTGTGGAACTTGGACTCTTCCTCCTGTATAGGGTGCTTACAAGAGGATCAGATTCGCGTTTCGAGAAAATTCGTACCAGTTTTAAGCGATTTTTCATTTTCTGGACCATACAAATTATGTGAGCATAAGCTGTGGGTATGCGTTGCTGGAGCAGTGTAGGTCTATCCGAAGTTTAAGTGGGGTTTCTGGCTTCTCTAGGAGTGTGTATATTTGAATATAGCTATCTGGTGACGATATCATCATTTGTCAATATATATGCTGATGAGCAGTATATTCTTTTCTGAGAATCCATTTTATATATGCTTTTGTTTGTGCATGCCCAGCGTTATGTTGGTACTCACTTCCTGGTTGAGCTCATTATCTGCAAATCACGCTTGACTATTATTTGATATTACAAACACTTTCCCCTTCAATTAATTCTCTAAACTCCCGGTGGAATTTTGAATGCCCTAAATGATGAAAAAAACTTGTCTTACGCAACGCTATAGTGATACCACTTTCTGTGTCTCTTTCCTTTTATTTTTTTACAAGTTGGGTGTTCGGGGTATCCTTTAACGCATTATTTGTGTTGGGTGATGATTATAACCCCGCAACTCATGCCTATACTATCGTGGGAATAGTAGTATACGGAGTGGGCCTCATACTCCAGGTAGTGGCAGACTTTCAAAAGTACCGCTTCAGGGCTAACCCTAATAATAATGGCATTCCGTTTACTTCTGGGATATGGAAATACTCCAGGCATCCGGTAATAAAGCTAAAATTCTGCAGTGACTGTAAACTTTTCGAGTGGGATCGAAAAGTATTTCTGAGAGGGAATTGGGTCGAATTCTTTACATGGTTTCTAACATTACCGAACCTAGTGTGTGCAGTGAACGTTTTTATATCACGGTAATACTGCTAGTATTGGAATAGTTGGAAAATTTCTGCATTGAAGCTATTTTTTATGTTTCTACTGACTTTCCGTAGTATAGGGTTACGTCGACGGTATGGCCTGTGGGTGTACATTCCTCAAAAAACTTTAAGATATTGGTAACTAGAAATTTTGATTTAATCTACACTCGAAATGAAATGTTGCTGGGATCTTGTAAAAATTCCCACTATGCTGTTTTTTTCTCACGTTTTATGGGAAGCTGACAAAAAAAGAAGCTAATTTTGTAAGAAAAAGTGAGGCTAATAATTTAGAAAAACAAAAATTTCAAGCGGCTCACATTTATCTCCAGCAATTTTCATTTGAACGCGATTAAAATTTAATGCCTCAGTAGTATTTCTCTCCTCAGTAAGCAGTTAATTTTGTTTAGGGGTACTATAGCTGGCGTTGTTTACAATTCCTATTTTTGTTAGCATTTTTCCGTATATTTTTCTAGGTTATTAATTTTTTCATTTCTCAGCTTGCTCTTAAGTTATGTCCATGCTACCATGCTTGATACAGTTCGTATGATATATAAGAACTCTCCTATTTTGGCCGTATTCTTTTTTACAGAATTACTTTGGTGAAATACTAATTTGGCTCGGGATCTTCATTGTCAGCTTGCCTGTTCTTTTCAACTCTTGGGTCTGTTCTATCTTTGCGTATATAATTTTGCGCCCCTCTCTTTCTATCATTTGATATATTTAGTATATAAAAATGGTGCAATTTTTCTATTTTGCTGTGTAAGAAATGGATAGTTGGCAGGTTTTTGCCTTTTTTTGGCAATTTTTTCGATACTGCAGGTGCTTTTTATAATAAAAACTCTTTGATTTAAACGGTTTGGCTGCTAGATTTTTCTTTTTGTAAAACTTCCCAATTTTGCAAATTTTTCCAAAATATCTATGAAAAACTGCCTTTTAAACTTCTGGTACTTTATTCTCCTGTACTATCTGCTATTTCCTTCCATTTCCGTTTATTTTTTTATTTTCATAGATTTTTTTATTGCCTTCCTTCCCATACAGTCGAGATGGGGCTATATTACGGTTATCAGTCCGTTACTTACTTACATAATCCTCTGCTTTATATCTGGAATTCCTTTTGCGGAAGGGAAATACTTGGAACGCTACTATGCAAATCCTAGCACGCGGTTTGGAGTTACAAAACTTGCTTTAGTAGAAACTTGTTCATGTTAGTCTAGGAAATCACCTATGTTCCTTTCTTCTACTTTAGGATATAAGATGATATCGCATTCTAGAAAATCTCATACTACCGCAGATATAGGCTACCACAAACTTAAATACGCTTGCATAGAGAAGTATAGCATGCCTGGATCTAGCGAAGATGTTTTTGTAAAGCTATCTTCTGTTAAAGAACTCTGAAAGGAGGGGGGAGACCACATCATTTTATGAACCCCAGCTTGCAAGTGCCTGTACACGACTAGAGCATGTATATTGCTGATGAGTATGCATAAAACAAATCATCCTCGCACTTTTATGCGTGAAGTACTGCATTTGATTGGCTCTGCTATTTTTTTTGTTAATTAATCTTCCTTCTTTCGGCCACCTCGAATTTCTTTCAGCGATATAATTTCTAAATATCAAGCGTCCACCTCTCCACTGTTGCCATTCCCTCCCTCATGGTACTATGGTCTTCCAGTCACGGTGAAGATGGTGAGCTATTGCTAGAAGCGATTTTATGTAAAGTCCTGCCATGTATTTTTGGTACTGTATCCGTTTACGCTATGCATTCTTTTTATTAAGGTATGAATATGAAGGATACAATGTCATGAATTCCTATACCACGTATGCTTTTTATAATGCTCTCTTTGAGAGTTATTAACTTTTAACTTTTGTAGATAGAGTGTGGAGTATTCCTTAGATCTCATGTCTCTTTAAAATTTTTTTACCGTGTGTGCTTTGCATGTCTTTATACTTATCGTAAACAGCCGCTGATACTTCGCTGTATGCATATGAAAAAACTGGTTTTTGCGTGTTCTGTGCGTCTAATTTCGTCATAGATATTTTTCCATGACTTGCCATGGTATCACTGGAAATTTGAGATGAAACCCGGGATTAGTGGTCCTGGTCAAAACCACAAATATACTCGGGAATCTTCCGTTCCCACTCTGGAGAAATCCGATGATTCTACGAAAGATGGAATGAACAAAGTTTTCGTCTGAATATGACTAAGTAGATGGTATAGTACCACTAATCAATATTGAATTTTGATGTCCTATGAGGTATGAAATGAAACGATTTGGTGATTAGACAAGATATGAAGAAAATCGCTTTGTCCCCATAGCTTTTTGTTGATTAACTATGAACTGAGGATTTTGTTCATAGCTGCTGTTGAATTTTTCTTGGCTTTAATTAGGACGGAGTTATGCGCAAGCATTAATATTTGCCTCGTTTCTATACCCCATTTCTATCCAGCCGAAGGTTTTAAGTATCTTTAGGCAGCTGCGCTTTACAAATGAAGTTAGGAAGTTTTCCATTAAGCTTTCTAACAGTGATTGATTTCTTTGCACGAATTTTAGTTACCATGCTGGCTCATTATGGCTTTGTGAACTTGTCTTGTTATAAATATAATCCCCATAGCATGTTAATGATGCTACTTTACCCGAGGATATACTGGAAAATAGAGAATTATGCTCTGAGTTATCGGAAAATTTTGATGAGTTGGACTTGAAATTCATACCTGAGATCACTGTCCTTATTCCAGGCTAAGTTATTTCAGATTAGCAGAATCTACCACTGTGTTATGTTGTACAAGCCTTCATAAGCATTTATGTTGGCGCGTGTACATGTAAGCGGTACAAGATTCTTTAGCGACGCGTTTTGTGTGTCAATCTTCCGCTTTTTGCGGGAAGTTATGCTCGTCTTTTGTTTCTTTACCTTATGTGCTTTGCTTTCATAAGGCTCTGGTGGAATTTTCAGAATACCCTTCGTAATATAGCGCCTATGTAGTCTTTTGATTAGTTATATTTAAAAAGAATACTATGTAGCTTCGACGTGCGAACGCTCAAATGCTTTTTTCTGAGAAGCAAATTTGTACTACCGTGTAGGTAACGCCATAAACATGCAGCTTGAGTTTTAATGCCAAAGAGCAGGTCTTCCTTTTGTCAACTGTACGGTCTAGTGTTCACTTATGTATTTGTAACTGAATTGGCTGAGCCAACAAGTACGTATAGACACTCTGGCTTAAGTTATTGTATTATTTTTTGTGTGAAGTAATGAAGGCATTCACGTTGTGCTTGCGTCACAGGGGTTGGTGTTAGTGCATATATTGTGAAAAGCTCTCTCCTTGTTGGGTAAGCTCTCCGTGATCTTAACCTTGTTACGAAATTACCCTGTGTATAGCATATTTGTGTTGCGTCCTAAGGCTTTGTGCAGGTGCACTCTGTGGCCGTGCGATATGCACATTTTCCGCACTTCCTTGTTGATGTCCTTCAAAAATGTACGCTCAACAGCTGCACATGTGGCCTATAGATTATACCAGTCTGTATGAACATTTAATGACATCGAGGACTCTTGTTCAAACCGTCATGATTGTAAGTGTAATATATCTCTTCCTGGAGCTTCTTTTTCTTGCTTCGCCGATTACTTTCTATAGCAAAATGGGCTTATATTAGTACATGCGGCGCTCCTTCTGGTACGATTTAACTCTAGCTTGATGGTCGTCAAAACCTCTATGAGTCACGTGTGAAGCACCTCATTCCCGATAAAAGATACGATAAGAGGAGACAAGCAATGTCAAGGCGGCTCATTGGACTATCTCTTTTCTCCCGAAGTGTCGGCAGAAGTATCATTCAAACACTTCGGCGATCAGAAGCTAAGAGTGGTACTAGAATCTCATATAATCCTTATTTACATTAAGTTATAGTGATAAAACTATCACCGCAAAAGTAATAGCAATTGAATCATATTGGTAGTGTGCTCAACCATTACACTGGAAAAGGAGCTCCTGGCTCAGTATACTTCCAAAAGCTGCGACTCATGCAAAATTGTTACTGTGCTATCTTATTCAAGGTTCCGAGTTTAAGAGTACATTCTTGCCCATGACCCGGTATGAATATCTTGTTTTTGAAAAGATTTTACCTTTCCTCTAAAAATATTAAATATTTCGTTCTGCTTCTTTTTATTTTCAAGCTAGCTGTATCTACTCTAATTTTATGCGGGGGAAAGTGGGTAGCTCCGTTGTTGCTACGTTTATGCATTGTGTTAAATGCCATTGTTAACTCCGCTTATTGTATACTGCTTAAGAACTAGTCTATGGGAATTCAAGTACACTCCTTATGCTATTTGTTGGAATTGGGAAATTTGAGTGGCAAGCAGCGCGGTGGCGCACTGCTGGGTTCCTGCTATAGTTACACGCTGGTACCGCCTTATTGCCGACTACCTAAGGAATCTCATAGTTTAGTGCAGGGCTGGAAAGAGCTAACCGACATAACACGCTTATACCTACCTACTCTAAGGAATCTTTCGCAATCACCCATTATTCCAGGCATGCCTTCATGGAGCTTAAGAAACGCATGAGCTGCGTACCAGCTAGTAAATAGCCGCCATTGCTACCCTCCTGGGAAGCCGTGGCTACTTTCTGAGGCCTCGGGGGACACCTTATCTAGCATTCCTGTACTCCACCGTGGGCAACTGCAGCCCGCCGCAGGCGCTCCCACGTTGGCTGCGGGGGGCAGGCAGTCAGCCGCTGGGGTGCGCAGCTGCTTTCCGCCTAAAACTTTGTGCTCGCCACTGCTTCCGCTCTACCTTTCGTACCACGGAAAACTATAGGCAAACGGCAACTTCGTGCTTGCACAGCTCTAGACTCGCCCACTAGGCCTTCGACAATTTTTGAACTGCAGGACTACATGTGGTTGGTCGGACAAGCCAAGCAGATAGTACCACTCCGCTCCTCTGGTCCGTAGCTATGGAAATTTCATTGGCCATAACCTTAATACAAGCCTTGAAACACGCGCTCTATGAAAAGAATTCTTGTTAGCACATCATCACCTCTGCTAGTGATGCTTCAACGCGTGAACTAGTGCTATTAGCCGAAAAAAGATCTTAGTGCAAATTTATGTTTACTGTTCCGGATGAGAGAGCCCAGCTTATCTAGTACCCCCATGTTTGAAATAAAGCTTGTTGATGCATCAGGATTGAATGGTATATTGGAATTTCTTCGGAATTACCATGGAAGATAGTTTATGCTCATTCTTGAAAGTGTGCAATGACAAAATCATAATGGTTGCATTAGCTACAATCGCGATGGACCGCGCTTTGTAATTTCTGTAATACTTCAGCCTATGTCGCGGGTAGAAGCTTGACCTCATTTGGGAAGGCAAGCACACCGCGCAGAATATTTTTCCGTAGCACCAGCTGCGTAGCATCGCACGAGGTCTACGCCCAAATTGCAATAGATGAGCGCTCAAGGATAACTCTAAATTTTTGAATATGCATTCGGAGATGGGAGTTGAACAGAACACCAACAACCGCAATCGTTATCCCTGCCAATATTCACCAAGCGAAGTTGTAAAACGTTAAGCTTCGCACCTTGAGGTAGCAGTCAGTTATGATACCAACGTTTCATTGTACACAATTCATTATGTATCCGCGCTCCCGGTTTTGCTACTAGGATTACTCTGGGCCCTTTTATGATAAAGAATATTTTTGCAGCTTGGTCCACTAATTTTGCTGGCACTGCTTCAGAAAAGTGACATTCACAAATTCACTAAGGTATGCCTGCATAGTTGCTCCGGCTAAGTCTATATATCTCTGACATCTTTTTTGCAGTGAAGGAAAATTATGAACATCCGCATGCACAGAGTTAAGCACTCCAGGTGTAACCAGGGTCTAAGTTTCTGTTGTATACCCTATAAATTTTTTATGCTTCAGTTACCTTAATTCCAATTTCTTATGGAGAAAGACCATTATGCATCTGCTCAATCCACCTTAAGTTCGGGTTTGCCCTTCTTGGCCTACTCATCACTTGCAGCTGTATTATTACATCTTGTCCTAATTGCAAAGCTTTCTCTGTTCCCACATGGAGAGTGAAGTGGGAAAGCGGAAGTTTTTTTCCGTAACAAAGGACTAATTCATGTTTTTTCACTTGAAATTGGCTCATAGGTGGACCCATTGTGCGAAACTACAGTCAATGATGAAAGAGGTGATCCTCCTAGCATTTGAAAGAAGGAAAGGCTATGATCTCATAACTTCTAGGATTCTTACAATCAAAAATGTTCTAACTGAAGGCTTGAAGCTGAACTCTTTACTTGTACAAGGCATTTATTAAGAGCCTAAACTTTTCACTAACTTCCCTAGCATAGTAGTAGCAGTAACGGGACAACATTTTCCAATGAGGAACAGCGTATTTCATTGAAGAGAGGAAAGATGGAACAGACAAACGGAGGGAGTAAAGATCAAACTTCGGAACTTTCAAGAGGTGACCCGAAGGCTTTAAAACAGCAGGATGCTACTAAAGGAGCAATTTGCCACTACGGCGCTGGGAACAATTCCAAAAAGAAACTACTGCAGCGCATTCGCATATTCGTGGGGTTCACCGCATTAGGGATAGCTTGCTCTTTTTCTGCATTGGCGGTCTGGGCTATTTCTAATATTTTGTCCCCAAAATTCGTCAGGAACACTATGCGAAATAAAAATGCTCCCATATTAGTCGATAGTTACGCTCAAGAACGAGCAGTAAAAATAAAAATATGCTTTTTGTTAGTCCGTGCTTTGATATCTCACTTCTGGCCTTCGATCATGTTTTTCCTATGGTTTTCGGCAGGTTATAATTCTACACTACTCTTCTCAACATGCAAGGAGTATTTTCTAAAGTTCGCTAGGCTGCTGCTGGTAAAACTGCGAGAGCTCAAAGCACGTCTTGAGGGCTAATAAGCAAGAGGGAAATAGCGGGAAATAAAATTGAAAGGGCTGAGTGTTGGGAACATATAAGAGAATCTGGGTCACAGTGCGATCAAATAAGTGATAAGAAACAGGGGGGAACTTCGAAATATTGCCGATAAACTATATAGATTAACGCTGAAAGCGGAAGAAGGCAGTGGTAATGGTCGGAGAAACGTCTCCGTAAGTTGACTGGGCTGCTTGGTGACTTGCTGACGCACACAGTCACTGCTTACCATTTATATAATGTCAAACATGGCAGCTACTTGGTAGGGATTAACATCTGCAAAATATATTGCGCAGATGAGAACGAGGATACAACATATGATTTCGATTATGCATAGATTGGAAGTCTTAACTGAGCACAATACGATGTTAGTTTGAGTATTTTGGAGGTAGCGTAAATTGGGATGGCAATAGCAGAATGGATGGATCAGTGAATAGGAATACTCATGCCGAATACTCACAGCGTAAAAAGGTAATATAAGATAGTTACTCGTGTACAGCAATCGCCAGACTTGCTAAGAGTCCGAGGGAGATCCTTTTATCTACGAGTGGTAAATAGGATATCTCATGAATGGTTGAGAACTGCAGTACATAATCGGTTAAACAATATGTGTACACGAACATGCCGTTACAATGTAACTAAGGAATGATGAGTGTCAAAAGCTCTCACTGAATTAGGTATTTCTACACTAAGTCTTGCACGAGCTAATGAAGGATTACCGAGGCAATATCTATATATATACCTAAGCTCTTGCCGGTGACAGGAGCTGAATTTTTTATAGTTCAGCTTCCGGTGCATTCAGAAATGTCCATGTATAACGCCAAAGAAGAGACTGGTTTGCTAGTGATACAACGCTATGAAATATAGCCCGAGTCCGTACTACCATAGCTGTTAGTATGCTCATATACTTGTTGAGACTAAAAAGGTGAACTGCCACCGGTGCTCACAGCATCAGATGTGACTTGCAGTACTGCGATAATTGATCAAGAGGTACACCCGTTTAGCGTTTGGGTAGATGCAGCAAGGCTTTGAGTCCTAACAGAAATTGAGCGCATATTTCATGCATACCTACAGTCTGTGTATCATAGCATAATATGTCATACATGGCTGCCACTACTTTAAGATTGGCTCATTACGCGCGTTTTCTAACTTTGAAATGATATTTCCAAACTGAAGGAGTACGCTGTATAGCTTCAAATTTTTCCCCTTACGTTAATCTATAACTAATTTATTTGTAGTTTTTTGCTTTAATAAATCAAGAAAATCGAAAAGCTTAGAGGTTTAAAGCTTCATAGTTAGCTGCTAAGTCTGAATATTTTCGCAGCATCTCTTTTAGCTTATTGCTGCTAGAATTAAGGTACCGCTGCATACCTCAAGCCCTTGGCTCCATCGAAGAAATTAACACTTACATCACTACGGAAAGCAACATTATAGAGTAGAGACCTAAGTCGATCGGAGTACTGAATTTATAGTTTGAATTTGAATAATAACTTGTTACGCGCTTAATGGTACATCCTTCGCAGTATAGGCCGTTCGCTATAGTTGTAAGTTTAGCATAGTATGCTACCAGTTGGCTTGCTTGACGAGATAGTTTTATCTTTTTAGTGATATGAAAAAACCTCATTAAGGCTGTAGAAAGTATTTTCCGGTGGTCATACTCGAGCAAAGAAGCCTCATCTTCTGCTATTTTGTACGTTTAACTTTCACCTGTATTTTCCTGGCCTTAATCATTTTTGAGCTAGCCAACTAGTATCGTAATGCGTGTGGAAAAACCCACTAATCCCAATTACACGGTCCCTAAAAGTAAGATTCTTTCCGAATAGATGCGAGCTTCCACCAAAGAGTATACTTGACATTCCAAGCTCAAATATAAGGAAATCGTCAGAGAAAATTGACTAAAAATATTTTTGACAGGACAATGGCTTGGTAATGTCAATGCGAGTAGAAAAAGCAAGAGTGATGGCAGTTAGTGTACATATATACTACACTCAATTCCGCATATATTTTGTACAACCCAGATTTGCGGGGCAGCTATTCCTCAATTCTAGGATCAAAGTCAAGAAGTTCGTTTCTTGCATACCAAAAAAAGTCCACGACGACCTAACATCTCGTTTATCACCCCTATGATTGATTTTCGCTAGATTGAAAACTCTTTAAAAGGAACAATCCTCTAATACATAATTACTACAGGATAAATTCATGGTAGAAGAAGTAAAATAACAGAAAAAATATGTTCTGCGGAGCTATAGGCTATAATTACTGATTGACCTTTCGTGGCTGTCGTTGCCAACTACCAGGCCATATATCCGTTGCTAAGATTTCATGTTTTTATCAGTAAATCTCAGGATTAATTAGTTTTCCTGCATGGAGATAGCAGTGATATATGCAAATCACTGTTTGGCGAGATATGTGATTTGGGCTGGAGATTACCGTACTATTGCTTAAAACTGGAGGGAGCGCGTATTATGATGCTATGAACGTATGACCGGAAAATAGTACCTTAATCTCTTTCGTTCTCGACATCAATTGGCGAGTATCCCACCGGTCGTGAAGGCTCTGTTGTCGCCACGTGAACAGACTTAAGAATGCAAGGTGCCCCCCGATGCGCTTGACACGGTACCATATTTCAAAAGCTCTTACAGGATACGTGCGCGATCATGTGGTTCTTCCCTGCTGATTTGTTTCCTAGTGCTTGCTTCCGTAGATAGTGATAGGGCTCATAAGAATAAGCATTGTTGGTAAACAGCAGTAGTAGCACTACTTTGCAAAATTTTAAAATCCGTCGGTTTCGGCTGGCGTTGATATGGGCTCATTAGTGCGTGACTTACTGCTGTATTCTGACTCCCCGCAAGTAGTAACCCGATTGTCTTCATACGTTAATCGGCTACAGGAACAAAGCTGTGAAACTTGTAGTCCTTGCGGGTCCATTGCAGGATGCTGCCATGAAGGATAGATTTCAGCATATTTTGATAGAAAAAGATACAAATATCCTTACTTTGTATTTGCCTTTCATCTTTCTTGCTGCTTGAGATGCTGAGACCAGCATTATCTTACCATTGTACTTTCTGACCCTCTGCAGAGGCTGAAGTAGCAAAGCATAGCAAGTTACTCCCATTTCTACTCGAATTTACTACACTGTTAACATTCCGCCTCCATATCACGCTATTTCCAAACAGTCCGATAGGATAGAAGCTGCCGCATCTTGAAAAGTGCACTCAGTAAAAAATGACCGCTACTCTGAATACATTCCTACTTTCCTCCATTCACCCTTGGTTTTCCTTCTTGGGATTAATTGTGGTGATGGAAAGCGCTGCAATACTATGCTTTCAGCCGCCGCAAAACATCCGCCCAAGCTCTGCCACTTCTGTATTTCCAGATTCCTTTCTTTCTCCTCATGGCCAAAGGTCACCAACCCTGAAGAAACTTAGGGGGGACACGCTCGGTGCCAGTGCAGCGAGCAGCTTGAGCTTGGCTCCATTGAGCTCAACCAAGAAGGTGGCGCTTACCGAGGGTATTAGGGTACCAAGTGCAAGCTGGCCGGTCCGTGTAAAGAACGATCAGACTGAAGAGTTTGCCTGGGGCACGTTAACTAGCGATGATATCTTCCGTGGGCGGAGGGTAGTGTTCTTAGCACTTCCTGGTGCTTTCACTCCTACATGTGCCAGCCTGCATCTACCAGAGTACGAGAATCAGTATGATGAATTTAAAAAGGTTAGGTCTTAAATAAATTCTTGCAGTTGGCAGTTAGCTTTTGGGAGATGGTTTCAGCTGCTTCCAAATTGTTTAGCAATGTGACTTTGGCTTCTGGATTGTTGCTGCAAACTTCATGGAGCTTTAAAGAAAAGACACGTTGGCCAAGTTCTACCACCACCGTGTAACACTTCGCAATGCATTTGATACGCCCTTGCGAGTCGCACCTCTTTTGCCTGCGTTAAAATGCACATACTCATCCCTGTATTAGGTCATTCTCTGTGCTTATTTGACTAATTTTCTTGATTTGTTTAGTATTCTACTAGTGACGAATAGTTCAAGGAGATCTAATGTCATGGCTCACAAAAATCCACATTTTATGCCTATAGAAATGATACTATCCATTTTAACATTTCTGCTATCAATCGGTGGTTATTATATATCTGATATGGTATTGTGGGCTTTTTTTGCTAAGTGACTGGCGAAAAATTGGTGCTGAGCGGATATTTTGATTTCTTCATAATTGCGCATGCCGTACTTCTTCATAGCTTCAACACACTCTTTCATAAAATTCATGCATTCTTGACATGTATATCGGAGGTTATGACTTCTTGCCCCCTTCAATCAGCTGAAAGTATACGAGGTAATTTTTACAGTTTGCCATCTAAATGATGAATTCAAGCTTCGTACACTGTTTTTGCTCCTGTCTTACAGCTCGGGATAGACGATGTATACTGCCTGAGTGTGAATGACACTTTCGTAATGAACGCTTGGAAGAAGGAACTCGGTATAAAGAAAGTGCAGATGATACCCGATGGAAATGGTTCTTTCTCGGAGGCACTGGGCACGTTAGTGGAGAAGAGTAATCTCGGGTTTGGTAACCGTTCTTGGAGATTTTCCATGGTGGTAAATGATGGTACCGTCGAGAAGGTTTTCTTGGAGCCGGGAATGAGGGAAAATAGCCCTGAGGACCCTTTTGGTGCATCATCAGCGGCGACTATGCTGAGTTACTTGAAGAGTAAAGCCGCTTCATCGCATAAGTAGGAAAATAAAGATATCGCAAGGCGAACGCCGTGCGACCAAAATACTTGTATAGTGAAATTGACAAGCTGCCTGCAGGCACTGTCAACGATATATTTGCAACAATCTCTTCCTATCCTTAATGAGGGTGATGGGTATCTATTTGTTTGCTGGTACAGCATGAAATCTTCATTGAAAGAATTTTGAAATCCCATTTTCATCAATTAGTCTTCCAAAGACACATGGACTAAAATGAAGATTGTTGTATGCTTTGTGGTGTGTGCCATGAGGTGAAAAAAATAAAACCTTAATGCCCAAGATGCGAATACAGGATAGAATGCTGTGTGAACCCACAAAAAGCATGCTCTTTTATCAAATATATTGCGGATAAATCAAAAGTATATCCTGATGATTTTGGGAGCGTTGGTACTAAGTCTTTAATTGCTTTTTTTCTACGTACTGCTTTACTTGCATCCATCTATGGACTAATAGCAGCAAGCGTTTTAAAACCAGTTATGAAGAATTTCTCCCAATTTTAGGGTAATAATCCTTTTGTCATCTCTTGTTTTTAAACGCTTAAATAAGTCTTCCGTGAACATCCTCAAGAGATGTCTTCGAAACGGCTTAAAAGATCTTTCTTGAGTTTATGTATCTGCACACACTAACAAGCAGAGAGATAGCATCATGTACAACAACTCATCCACACCCCTATCAACCCCCGAAACCATCGCTTCGTCTTCGAGGCTTCTCATCTGAAAAGTTCGCTCAGTTACCCATAAAGGCCCTCCAGCACACAGCTGCAACTAGTGCAGCTCGTTTGTAAGTTTATTTAGGTAGAAAAGCGGAAAAAGCAGCCCTACAAGCTGCACTGCTACAGCTAAACAATATGTTAGCAAACTGTATCTACGGAAGCAAACTTCAACTTATGAAAAAAGAGTATGCATACCCGTATCTATGCACATCTAGAAATACACGCGTCGCACATTACACCCGGGATGCAAGAAAAACAGCGAAGACCCCCAAAAGGAATGATAGGCAGAACATGAAACAGCAGCTCTTCTGTAGATACAGTTAGGCTGGATAAGTTTTTAGCATATTTGTTAATACTATATCTCACACACAGCGCTTCTTTCACCCCCGGGCATGATGAAGACACACACACACACACACATTTTGAAGAGATAATATGATTTACCCAAACAGCAAGTCTCAACTTTGCCAGACTTGCGTAGCACAATAAAAAATAGATGAAAGCCCAAATGAAGCTGAAAAAATCTTTTAAAATTCCGGGTTTTCGCTGATTATTGTTAGTACGGCAATTTGCTCGCTATTTTAGCAGAAAGCTCGTCAGCTAACTACAAACTTATAGCAATCAGGATTGATGGTGTGTGCACCAAAATACGGAATATATGCAGCACTTTGGTGGGTAATATTACCTAGCATAACTGGCATAATATAGGCTTTTGTGTGTGTTTTTAGGAAGGGAGGATGCTATAATATGCCAGTAGTACATACATAAAAGTAGTGAGATGTGAACACAACGCATCTTTGAAAGTAGCTGAGTGTGTAATAGACATCCAATTGCGAAATTGACGGGGGAAAATGGCAAACAATAACACACTGGTGCGTGTGTGGCATTCACTGGAAACGATAGATATAACTATATTTAATCTAGTATATAATACACGCGCCCACACACACACCTATGGTGCAGCATCCGGCAGAGAATACAACCAGTCAAAAAAGCTAATAGAGAACCCAACCTTTAACTGAAGGGGGTTGAATAGTGTGCGCTAAACCATGAATGTTAGGGCTAAGTTGAGCATCATCATGTCTATGCATGTGTATGCCTTAATGTGTGCGTGATCCATTGTAGGATCTTCATGTAAAGCAACTGAAAAAAAAAGCGAAAAATAATTGCAAAGCCTCTACTGATTGACGCCCAACACAACCCCAGCTATCGCGCTCTTTCAACTGAGAGTGAGAGTAAGATGACTCGCATAGATATCAGCAAAAAAACCAATAATAAGCAGCAAACAGGGATAATGCAGTGAAACCACGAATAGGCAAGCTTTCCTGACAACCGAGTTCCTTCACGAAAGCTTGCATATCCATTTATTAAGCACACTACTCGGGAAGCATATAAAAAGGGATACACACACACAAGCACACTCAGAAAGCACACACACACAAGCACACACAAACAAGCACACACAAACAAGCACACTCATACAAGCACACTCAGAAAGCACACTCACACAAGCACACACAAACAAGCACACTCAGAAAGCACACACACACAAGCACACACAAACAAGCACACACACACAAGCACACACACACAAGCACACGAAAGCTGGGAAGAATAATTGAAGCCGAATTCTTCTTTTGGCATCGGTAGGAGGGATCTTTAAAACAAAAAACAGGCGCACTTAATGTACAAGCACACGCATTGGCACGCGTAGAACCCGGGATAAGGGCATTGGTTATAGTAACAGGGTGGCAGTGTGAAGCCTGTAAAGAAAAAAGGAAAATTTCATACAACTTGCTGTATCAGTGGGAAAGAAGCAAACAGGAAGGAAAAATGCCACACACAAAACTGAGAACTTCACCGTGCGTAGTGAAGTAACCCTAAAAAACATGTCATTAGACAGTATTTAAGAGAATACAAAAAAAAACACACAGAAAAGAGTGCAGTTGCCACCAATCAGCCAAGGCTAACGTAGGATTAGCAAAAACCTACTTCATAACCTCTGCTTTTTGCTATTTTGCCTGTCTTCAAGAGGAGAAACACACCAACTGCCACGAGAGATTTCGATAGTTTCATCACATCAAAAGATATTACCTTAAAGCTTAGAACTAGTTGCCTTCCTCTCAGGATGTAAGATGTATTGAATGCTTCTATAGTATCCATCAGTAACATCTTTATCATTAAGGGGCTCTCTTGAGGCAGCATCAACAATGGCCTAAAATAAAACCAACACAAGCTTCAAGGCATCACTGGCAGATGAAAGGAGGGAAAAAACAACACACACAGTCAAAAAATCAAATTTTTAACAGGCAAATTGCTCTTAATATTACAAATTTATGAAAACGCTTTTTTTTGGGAAAAAAAGTGGTGCCCACATGCTCTTTTATACTCCATATATCGTTGGCATTCAATTTTTATGCACACACATACTCCAGTTATGTGCGTAGAAATTATCAAGCCAAAAAGTGAGAACCGATCTCCCAAGCATGGGCATCAAAACTCCAAAAACTCAGCTTAAAGGCAAATATTCACAGGAAATCTTCAGATCCGGCGTTGCTATGCATGCACAAACGAAGCGAAAAAAAAATACAAACACACACACCCGCGTAAAAATGCTGAGATTCACACGATAACATCTCGCACACACGTATAATACTGAGATTCACACCTAAAAAAGGCTTTAAAAATTATCTCAAAAAAGCTGGAGCTAAACAGGCTTTAAGTCAAATCAGACTCAAAATCTTCACACACCGCATCAGCACACACTAATATCATTTTTCTCTGATGAAGATTCGGATTATATGCTTTCCAGATCTACCAATATGATTAAATGCTTTTATACTGAAGAATCCCTCCATCTTCAAACCCAAAAAGATGTAGATATGTGGGTGTGGGTGTGTGGGTGTGTATCTGTGTGTGTGGGCGTGAATGTGTGTGGGTGTGTGGGTGTGTGGGTGTGGGTATGTGGACGTGAATGTGTGTGTGTGTGTGTATGTATGTATGGCTGTGTGTGGTTGTATCGGTGTGTGTGGGTGTGGGTA
>JADHZB010000983.1:29513-93616 GCA_015657535.1 Nephromyces sp. MM_2019
TGTGTGTGTGTGTGTGTATGTATGGCTGTGTGTGGTTGTATCGGTGTGTGTGGGTGTATGTATGCATGCATGTGTATGTTATGTGTATTCAGCTAGACACAATGTATTCACCTCATATATCCTTCCATCATATCTTCCAAGAACAGAGTTAAGAAAATCATCAGAGAAATTAAAGGCGTCGGTTATTGCGATCGCCTGAGGTCTGATGCTTTTGAAGAGATTCTTTAAGGTGCTCATCAGTATATCATCATGATCAGGAGCCAAAACCTTCGTGGCAACAAACTCGCCTGCATATAGAGTGAGCTGGTTGAAGATGATGAAGCTGGGGGAGAAAATTGATGAAAATGAGGTAGAAAACTGAAGAAGATGAAGCTGAGGGAGATGAGGGGGAAAAATGATGAAGATGACGATAATGACGATGATAAAGATGAAGAAGCTGATGAAGACCATAAAGATGATGATTACCACGAACAAGATGACGATGAAGACAAGCATAACAAAAACGAATAGGTACTCACACACACAGCCCCCCAACAAACATCTCCAAACTTCATCAAAAACCCCCCTTTACTAACCAAATGACTCATGCATCCAGTATATTGCGTAAATATCACACAAATCTTTCATAATTTTATAGGCTGCAGCGTTTTCCTTTTGGACTTGTCGAAGGCGATCGTGGAATGCCTTTAAAACACATGCATGTGAGTGAGCATGCGCCAGCCTCGTAAACTCCACCTTCACTGTATCCATTGATATCACCAAATTGTTATCGTTCTCACCCATGGCAGCCGCTAGCTTCATGAAGGTCTTCTGGATCAGCACATTCGATCTGCACGAGGTTTACAAGGAATAAAGGGGGGGCATGTTTGCATGAAGATGTTAGCGAGTGGATGCAGAAAAAACATCAAAAAAATCAACTTAAAGCACGTAATTTGTTGTGAAATGTGAAGAATCTGTGCCCGTGTGCTGGTGTGTGTGTGTGTCTGGTATGTTTCATGCGTGTGTGTAAGAAAAAAAACGCTAGAAAATTGCAGCCCAGGAAGCCGTAAGTAAAGAAGAAGCTGCATGTGTGTAAAATATGTGGAAGATATGCTACAATCAGATGGTGAAAATATCAATTTTTATGCGCAGAAGCAGCAGCAGCAAGCATTAGAAAACACTAGGAATATCAAAAGATATCTAAGCAGCTCACCAGAGTGGTGTTTTGGCGGAGACAAAAGACTATCATATATAGCATAGATACTTCAAAACAGGAACACACACACACACACACACACACACACACACACACACACACACACACACACGAGAGAGAGAGAGAGAGGCCCACACATTTACATGCGAGAAAGAGGGAGTCCCACGAGAGAGAGAGACCCACACACATAAGAGAAACAAAGAGGCTCACAAGAGAGGGGCGCCCACACACACAGGTCCCTAACAATCAGCTTCTTTGAGATACAAACCACTACTGGAATCTACACTAAGTAACCCACAAAATCAGCCTAATATATCCATTCTAAAACCAAGAAACTCACTCACTCTACCGTACACAATCATTCATCGGATACAAGCAAAACTACACGCAGAGTACACCAAAAAACAAGCCATTAAAAGAAAAAACCCACATACAACCCTCAAATACACACACACACACACACACACATGATTAGTGCACTCTAAAATCCTCATTTTTAAACCTTTTATATACAAAAAACACACACCCACATCCTCCTAACCTTTGTTGGAATGCTTTCAGCTGGAACTCTGGGTTATTTAGATCAATTGCATCGTCTTCTGGAGCTTTCAATTCAACGCTGGGATCGAACTCATAGACGTATCGAGTGCTACTCTTCTCTAAATCATACGGTGTAACACCATTTTCTCTTAATTGAACAGCCTTCATTAGACTTCTTCCTGCTTGAATCGACAAGACTACAAAATCTCCCTGACAGTGGTGGAAAATACATCAAAATAAAGATGAGAAGAATCTTTCAAAGCGTTTGAAACTAAAGGAAAAAAACGTCAAAAACGAGAGAAATTCCGTATGAAGACGTAGCTCATACATGAAATATATACATTTAATCAAATATACACAGAAGACTTGAAAAAACACACTTTAAATCAACTTAGAGAAGGAATATATACAGCAGAACCACACTAAAAAGCAATCTTCAATTTTGCAGGGCAAACTTGAGGCTTTCATCTTTAAAGTCAAAACGCTTTAATTTGTATGAACTACCGTTAATTGTGTGTGTGTGGGCGTAATCTGGACATCACTACGTGGGAATATGTCTCAAAATGTGTGTGTTCTGAACTCTGCTGTGGGTTTCCATGTGTGTGTTAGACCCTGCTGTGTGTGTGTGTGTGTGTGAGTTATGAACTCTGCTGTGGGTTTGTATGTGTGTATTCTGGACTCTGCTGTAGATTTGTATGTGTGTATGTGTGTGTGTGTGTGTGTGTGTGTACTCTGAATCCCACTGTGCGTTCATGCTGTTGATCTATACCCAAATGTGTACGTGATAGCCATCCGAACATAGCACCCCCCTTCACACACACGTACCTCATAAGTAATTTGTGGCAGATAGTTGGCAAGATGAATAGGCAAGCCAGCAGACAGCAGATAACCGTGGCCACCACATATCCTCCTGCAACACTCAATTCCCTCAACTACTACCATCGTGATTGAAGCCTTAAGAGAGCTAGTGATAGCGTGAACTTCCTCCAAACGCTTGATATTGCCTTCAGCGGCTTCCCTCTGGATGGGGGAGGAGGTAGTGTGTGTGCGTCAGTATAGAGGGGGGGTGGGTAGAGAGGGAAAAGTAGAGAAATAAAGCGAAATGAGAGATAAAAGGGGGCACGGGGATCGCAAAAGCTATCAACCAGTGAAGAGAGGGGGGTGCACTGCACTGACATTTCCTTCGTTATGAAAAAGAAAGGCTAAAATTCTATACTAAAATATTTGCTCTGGTGTGTGTGTGTGTGTGTGTGGCGGTTTTTTTCGCTAAAAGCTGTAACAACAATGTGAAAGCGAATAGCATCTATACACTGCACTTACATATGAATGCTGCCCTACAGATGAAAGGAGGGAGAAAGAGATGATGAGAATTTGCATTGAGTTCTTCAAAAAGATACGCCACTCTCTATCAAAACTTCGCATCCACACACACGAAAGTTAGCTAAAGCACCTAGTAATGCCCTTGAATATTATGAAACCCAACTACTTATAGGCACACACACATTTCGGTCCACACACACACAGACAAAACCCCGCTCTTACTTGAAATTGCTCATACTTTCTGTGAACCATATGGCCAGCAAACATGAAGCCAATAGTTGATGCCAGCAGAGGAAATAAAAGATATTGCTGTGAAGTGTAGTCCAATATCTGCACTTCCTGGGGTCTCTGTGTGAAAGAATGAGAAAGAAGCAGTAATCCATCACTTCAGGGAAGCTGCAGCTTCTACTCTTAAACTAGCTATACAATACGAGGTGAAGATACTGGGGGGAACACACACGGTGGATGTTTGTTCTGGTTAGGAGATGCTATTGTGTCGTCATTCTGGGGTAAGCTGAAGAATCCAAAGCATAGAGCCTGTGCTGTGCTTTTTGCAGCGAATTTTTTGAAAAAATCAAGAGAGATCGGCATATACTGGTAGAAGGCTTGAAAAAATAGGTGAAGAGGATGGCACACACACAAGTACACAATCAGGCAAATATGATGAATATTCCACAAAAGATGATCAAATTTCTCCACACACTCTTTGAAGATAGGATGATCAAGAAATTCTCAGCTGAGAACGACAAACATTCAATCTGAGCATCTCAAAATCCAGATTAACACACAATACCAACGTCTTCACGCTCTTTCTCTGCAGTCAAAGAGTTATTGGAGAAGTTGTGTGTAGCAAATAGCCTATAGGAGGAGGTATTATCCTTCTTCAGACTTATCAATTACCACACGATTGATATATAGGAAATCGAAAGAGCTACTGAAATCGATCAAGAAGATGCTGAATAAGTCACAAAAGGCTTGTAAACACGCACAAACACATTAAAAGTACTAAACGCAGAAGACGCGAGAAGACAACACGAAAATAGCTATAGCTATCCCAGCACACATAAATATACAAATCCCAACACTCACACACACACGCACACAAAAATCCCAAGATACCTATATATATCCTTACATTAGTGATAACAGTGCCTGCTGGCTGAGTAGCTATACTCATAGAGAACTGCCTCCTCACAGCGGAGTATCGAGTAGCTATAACAACAGCTCGAGCTAAGTGCATGCTGCCTGCAGCAATGATTGCCTGCCTAGTGAAAGTCATAGTGCCGTATATGAGCTTGAGATTGCCACGCACACTGTAGTTTCCCTGCTTATCTACGCTGTAGAATCTGATAAGAGTGAAGAAGAAAAAGAAAGGAATCTTGTGTTGGGCGGGGTTAATGTGTAGGAAAGTTGAACACACACACGTTTAGAGGAGTTGATACAGTAAGGAGGAGGGTTTTTAGAAAGGAATGTTGAAAGATTCTGAAAGTGTTGAATAAAGCTGAAGCACACACATCTTTTAAGCAAGCTCAAGCACACATATCTAAAATCAACAATCTACGATAACACACACAGAGGCAAAGACTAACTTAAAGCCTTCAAAACATGCAAAACGCGACATTCACACACGATAAAACACTAGTATCTTTGCTAGGCAGTATATCAAGCAACTTGATGAGCTGATAACACCCTTTGAGTAGCTAGAGATTGGAATCTACACACACAGGAAAATTCCAAGCATAAAACCTCCATTTTCCACCCTACACACCTCATTAGCAGACTAGTTCTACACACCCTGCAGACACACTTCATTAATCGGCTGTTTCAACACACCCACACACACAGACCTCATTAGTAGGCTTGTTCTAGGTATTCTAGCTCCTTTCAGCTGCATACCGCCATTATCCATCCCATTATATCCGAGCTTCTGCCCGATATGCATCAACATAATGCCTGGGAGGGTTTTGTGATTTTCTAGGTCTCGAACCTGCAGCATGAAGGGATGCACACCGTAGTCGTTACCCCTAAAAAACAACACATAAAAAGTATTTCAGAAAGATGAGATGGGCGTATGTGTGTGACGGGGAGAATCCAACCTAGAGTGCTATGAGTAGATGAAAGCAGAAGAATTTTGATCTTTTAAAACGCCTTCTGCAGTGAGAAATCACTTCAATACGCACACATATGGTAATAGAGGAAACTGCAGAATTGTTTGCAGTTTGGAAAAACTCGCTCCTGCGTGTGTGTAAAAAATGAGGTAATCTTTGATTGTATTTAACTCTGTAAATATATTTAATATTGTGTGTGTGTGAATGCACCCATTTTGAGTATAATAAGCCTGAGATTCTAGCTGAAAACAGCAAAAAAAACGTATTCATACTATATGTGTATGTATTATATGCCTATCATGACTAAACTAAGCCTTAGATTCCAAGTAAAGAGTACAATCAGCAGGGACAACAGTGCATTCCAGTTATGTTCACATCTTAACTTTTCACACACACATAAAATGTAACACACTAATCAGGAATCATCATAAAAGCCAATAAATCTCACTAAACTAACAAGATTATACACTCTTTTTCGCTGCACACATGACTTGCACATGCAACACACACTCTGGCAACGTACTTGATCCTCAGTCTAGCCATAAGAATGCAGTGTGTGCAGGATTTTCCCAGTCCACCCGGCCACCATTTGGTAGACTCTAGGGTAGGAGTATTAAGAACCCATTCATCAGTTTGTAGATCTAAGTCAGCAGTAGTCTCTAGACCAGCGACGTTGCTACCATGCCCTAATTCAGTCTGAGAATATGTGCCGATAATCCTAAAATCCTTCGCTAAAGGCAGCCATTTCTGCCTCTGATCATCACCCGCCAAAGCCTGAGAGAGCAGAGGAAAAATAAGAGGAAAAAAGCAGGTGTACCTATACTCAGTAGTAGGCATAATATGCAGTGTTAGTTCACAGAAGGATAGTAGAAGGATCTGATGAAATCTGTTGAAATTGGGGGGAGATTCATAGTCACACCCCCGGATGTATATACACCAAACAAAAGCATGCTGCTAAAAGAAAAGTGGTAGAAACAGAAGAGAGATTTGAGAGAGAAGAGGCTAAAAAAGCTTAATTCAGCGAAAACTCGTTAGTATGAGAAAAATTGGAAAACAAGCATCTATGCTTAAAAATAAGCACACTTACATGCAGACGCACACAGATACAAGCGCAAAGATGCACACATAATCATACACACACATGCAAACGCAAAATTGCACACTCGCATACACACGCAAAGATGCACACACACACAGACACACATGCTTGTCCTTAGATTATGAGCTAGTAGAATGCATCACAAGCAAGTATCCTCTCAGCTCTACAGACATGTTCCGTTACAGTATAAAGCCTAAAGAAAGCAATCATTTTGCTCGTCTCCAGTGCTATACCAGCGTGTGTGCGAACTCGCAAATATTTAAAAGGGAAAAAAAGTATTCACAGCATGACAAAGAGTGCAAAACACTATATCAAAAGCACATATCTTCACAATTTTCACAACAATAATTCTGTAAACACCACACACGCATCCAAAACATCTTCCAACCTCATGAAAACTACTAAGCGAAGAATAGGTGTAGATACAGCTGCTCCTATAATCATAGAATCTCATCAAGCTTTAGAAAAACATATTTTACGTTTTTTTCGCAGTGCTACTTACCTCAATTGTGGGTACAAACATAACAAAGTGCAGATTCAGAAAGAAGTCATCTCCTTGAAAGATTTGCACACCGCGTAGAATTTCAGGTTTGTCAGCCCAACCATACTTCCTTATCAGCCTGTTTATATAAAAAAATCTTAAATAGCTGATGAGGAAGCAGATATCTATTTTAAAATCACACTGAATTCTACAAAATCATCAAAGCAAGAAGCAATAAACCCTTCCATGCATCACAAGGAAGAGGTAAGCAAGTTATCACACACAAATTACATTCAGCGGCTTTTTTTGCTGTGAAGTGTGCGAGTTTTTGTGGGTCCTGCCTTGTTAAACAGTATGAAGAGGGAAATTTTAATCAAGAAAAACCATTTTCAATAAGACACCATAGAGATCTAGTTTATTGCAGACAAAGCTTTAGATAATGGCAGAAACTCTGAAAAGCTGTGTGTAAAGAGTCATTCTATAATATGCTCTCTCAAATCAGAAAGAAGGCAATCCACAAGCAATCATCGCAAAAAATGCTGCATATTTCGCAGCTTAAAATGCCTTTACCAACACTAAAGCCTTCCGATGTAGCGAGTTTCATCGCCAGCAACAGATTAGAGAGTTAAAACCAACACACACAAAATAGTAGAAGGAACAATTTCATACCATAGTGTCAGTGTCAATCCATAATCAAAAAATCTATAAAAAAATTCACAGTATGAAAAAAATGAAGCAAACTACAGCGAAAAAGAAGAGGAGCCCACCAAATATTTCCTTAAAATGAAAAACATTGACATCTCCAACATTTAGACGTGGGCAACACATGACCTTTCCGAAAAGGAAAACTCTATACTAAAGCACCAGAAAAAGGAAACACTAATCTTAAAAGCTACTGATAAACATTTTCTACAACGCACGCACGATATACATTAAGAAAACCGGAGGAGGCCGGCGGAAAAGTTCTCAGCGTAAGACGAATTGTTGCATGTACAATGAAGATTCACTAGATTAATTTTTTTCCATTTTTTCAGCTATTATATTTCATTACTGGATTCAATAAAAAATTATCAATAGGTAGTCGCAGAGTTACTTCTCAATATACCATAGAAGAATAAACGAGCTCTATCCTTCATACTGCCATTCGCATCAAGCTTAATATACTCACCGAACCAGCCTCTCTGCACGCTCACATGCTCTGAGGTACCTCTGCTGATTGTTCATTACCCACACATCTTGAGTGTCGACCAATGGATCATCTAGAAGAGGCTTTAATTGTTCGAAAACTTTCATTAATTTGGGGCCATAGAGCAGCGGTGTGAGAACATTACTGCTGACTGCAGCTTTGCGCCTCTCAGCAAGTAAATCAGAGTTTACCTTCATTTTATGGCTTGTTGCGACAACTTCCCAAGCTCTCGTGTTCGCCTTTTGAAGTAGTTGTAGTCCCTTAATAAATTTCCGCGAATATGACTTTGTGAATCTGACACGAAATTCTCATAGGTTTTCCAGTTACACCTGTTGGAGAGACAAATATGCACCTTTTCGTATACCTATACGCACCTTTTATATCTAAATCAACCTTGTATATCTGCATGCACCTCATATATCCGAATAACCAAGTGTAACGGCTTCATAGCTCAGACAAAAGGGAAGTATGCATACATGTATACACACCGAACACCTTTATTCGTTGAGCAAACACTGAGCACTAGGTTGTATCAGGTGCAACTAGCAGAATATGATCCTTGAACTTTTAACGGAAAATTTACTCTGATGCAAGAGAAATTAAGGTGGTACAGCCTACCGTTGAAATCCTGTAAGAGTTGTTTACACGTATATATATATGCATAAAGTCTCTCTATTTACATGACCTTGGGTACCACTATGCATGGCGGTCAACCAATTAAATGACCAGTGCAGCTCCGCAGAAGTGCATCACCCGAGCTGGAATTTTGAGTTTGTTGTATGTTTACTAGAGCGGTGATACACAAGGAATTTCTTAGCAATTGCCCTGTGTGTGAGATGAAAAATATATGGTGAAGCAGACACATAAGTCCCTACGATTACATAGGCTCTTCGTCATCTATAGCCCCTAGAGTTTTTGCTTTGCTTCATGATACCGAATAGGGTGTGGGGTACAGCAGATGATCTAGCAAAAAGGAATACACTGGAATGTTTAGGGGGTGGCGGTATCATGAAGCGTCTGAGAAGTTTTTCTAGAGGTGATTACGAGCGCACAATACCATTTATCTACCTCATAGTATCTTCATTAGATTTTAGTCTCAAAGAAATAGAGTTGTTGCTACGCTGCACAAAAGAGCCCCCACCGACCAGCTAGAAAGCTTCATGACCTCGGTTTACAGGAGCTACCGAAGTATTATTGTAACTCTATTGGCATATAATAGGATACACTTTTTAGCAACAAGCTCTCAGCTGATCGCTCGTATGCTTTAGTCCATCCTTGGATAGTTTTAAAATATCCCAACTTTTAACGGCATTTAAAAGGGGCCTATATGCTTACGTGGTCACTAAAATCTAGGGCAGGTTACCTGAAATTTTCTCTTTTTCAAAATTGCTCCTAAACTGGAATGAGCAGGAAGCAGAATCGGGTTTCACTATATCAAATTAAGTACATATTGCACTTAATTTGAATAATTTTTGATCTGGTGATGAGTGGATGTTTTCCCTAGCTTTTAGCCCTCCCGCATACACTATGAGTATATGGGGCAGCGAACATGTGAAGGTCAAAATAATCTTTCGCTTAAATCCTTCTTTGCTTTGCTTATATATGCGCGTCTTATATGGTCGCCAGCTTTAGCTATCAATACAGCTTCACAATTCACAGAAACATTTAATTTAAACGATTTGATTATAAGGCATGCCAGCATTGCTTAGCAAGCGCATGTCCTCACTGTGTACCTAGCTGCCCTGGTAATCAGGCGTGCTCACGCAGGACTTGTATACGATGTATCTATCGCTATAATTACATGGAGACGGTCGTTTCTTTCTTGTAGAAAGAATGGTTCTTAGCATCTATGCTGTCTGCTTACCTCTTTCTACGTATTACTATGCTTAAAAAAAAAGCTTCTTTCCAGGTAGTTTCCTGTGAAACTTTCGCACTGCTGTGATAGCTTAATTTTGCATAGCCATTAGTTCGGAGTCCAGCCGTTACGTGTCACTCTAGGCTTCATATATGTGAACGTAATACCCCTCAAATGCACAACAGCGAAATAATATATCAGTCATATGTTATACGATATCGATTTAGGCAAACAGTACCAAACATAAGTGCAACTTTGGTTAGCCAAGGTCAAATTCGGATAATATCATGACTTTAGGGGGGCATACACGGACATGGCATTACGTGCCAGAGGCAGAGGCGGAGTTCTAGGTCATATACCTCTTGGCGAGTATTGATACCAGTTAAATTTTCAGATGAAGCCTAGCACGCGGTTAACATGATGCATATCCGTGGTCCGGCGCTGAGTAATAAAATTTGCTACGCTCCATCTAGTGTACCTTGCACAAGCTAAGCCATCGGGAAGCGCTCTGTAGGCACGTTCAGATGGCGAGTAATTAGCACAGCCAACATCTCCTGGCAATTGTACGGATGGGGAGAGCGCGGCGCGCTAAGCTAGCAGCGTGGGCTTGAGGGCTGCGCGCTGCCAAGGATGAAAAAGCGTTTAGCGAGTATCCGTCATTGCTGTGGTAGCTGCAGTCGCTGAATATAGCATGATGATGTCTGTGGGAACCAAAGGTTAGGCACCGCAAGCTTGTTCTATTTGAGACTGCGTGAGTGCAGCGAATTGAAGCAGGATTAAGTGGTGCGTACTTTTTACACATAGCTCTTAGAAGCAACATGATCAAATTGAAACAGCATCCCTGTGAAGAATCCCACCTTATTCGCCCCACGCACGGGATCATACATCTGGAATGCTTGATGATACCGCGTGCGGAGAACCATTGTAGTCCTTGCGGAATCTGTTTTTTCACTTGCAAACATTAGGTAATAATGAAATATTTCTTCCTTGCCAAAGCTTACTTGGTAAGCGGCCGATGCGGATAGAGGCAAAAAAAATAACCAATCTTCCTGATTGCCACCGTATGGGGGGATATTTTAGATATTGCAGTTTAAGGCGGTAGTAATACACGGGATAGCTTAATCACATTCAGGAATGATGGGTGACAACCGCGATTTGGGTATGCTCTGCGGTTTTGAACCGTTCCACGCAGTATGCGCACACCCTACAACGTAATCATTAGCTCTATTATCTTAGACTACACAGGGTAATTTCGTGATATAAAGTTGAAACTTACTATTTCAATGACTTTTCTTAGTTCAAGTGGGTAACAATGAAAAAATAGACTTCCTTGCTTTCCAAAACGACTCAGTGAATGCTAGCTGCCGTAGCGATGTTACCTCTTCAGAATTATTATTGACCTCCCGCGACTGCACATTGCCATAACTGTGGGGGTCGTACCGCGCTAAGCGGGGCATCGCAACGGGGCGAAATGAAGGCATCCTTTTGTTATTTTCGCTAAAGGACCGATTTTAGCTACTCGTATCATCTCTGTAGTTTTCTAAGGTTCAGACGTTCAAGAAGGGGAGGAAAGATTATTTGCAGGAATTTGCAGTATTCTTAGGTTGGCTATAATGGGAAAGAAAATTTTATTTTGGTGTACAGTAGTATCCGCTGGAAACTAAGAGAAGCATTTGAGCTTGCTTGCATCTGCATTTCAGTTTTCCAAACACATTATTATCAATGCAGTTCAAACTGTGCGAGCAAGTCTCATCATTTTAGCGCTGCATCTACGTGAGCTAAATGTTTATAGTATTAAGTGGCTACATTTTTGCGTCTGAATTGCCTCTAGTCTTAATGGGGCCCTTTCCTACCTTTTAGGAACACATGACCACTAGAAATAAATCCAAAAGCAATATTGCCGGAGTAATGTTAGACATCTGAATCACGTAATTCTAAATTCTCCCACACAATAGTTCAAAACTCTATGTAGAAATTAAGGATATTGGAGCACACCGGTAAAGTACTCACGGAGTGTTGTGCTATCACGTTATTATTCCTTACTGCTCCCAAGTAGTGACAATACTTCCATGGCACAAAAAGGTGTCTTTACCCATTCCCAAACTTGATGCTACAATACCATTAGGGCAGCGCAACCCTAATTGCTGCAGGAAAGCGCAATAAAAATTCCCCCTTTACGTAAACAAAGTCATGAAGAGTCGCTTGAACTAGCTCTCCGCATGCACCGAAATTCTGTAGAGTTGTGCTACTCTTCTTTGGCGACCCAGTGATTAGATACATACACGCAGTTACTTAATATTCATGCAAAATTTGTGAATCGGTTTTTCACTCAGATGCATTCCTATATTTGCGATTTTTCTGGAAGAAAAGCAGCGCTACTAGTGTATAACTTGCCCTACAGTTACCAAGCTAGAATGGCCTCAGTGAATAGCCCGTACCACAATTTTACACGATTACAGCGAGAAAGATTTACGAAACTTGCAGTGCGATAACATGAATAAGCATTGAAAAATATAGGACGCAGCCCCAGCCCCGCTTCAAAGTGGGCCGATAGTGCAAAAATACACCCTAATTGAGCTGAAGCAATAAAACCCTAAATGAGGACAACTTGTATCCATATAATGTGGGTAAAGTCCAGGCAGGGGCTACGACAGAGGTCTTTTCACACATCATGCTTAATTATTCGGTCAGGAAAGAAGTGAATTTAAGAAGTAGCGTAGCATTTCAAAGTTTTAAAGAAAAATTCTATTATTACAGTGAGAAGCTGCGACCCTGAACAAAATCCCGTTATAAATCAAAAGACTTTGGAAATGAGTAAGGTGCAATCAAGAAAAATGGTGAAGCTCAAGCGATTAGTGTCCCCAAAGGATGAAAATAAAAGAAAAGAGGGCACACTTCCTCTGCCTCAAAGCGAGCCAATCAGCAAAGAAGCGCAAGCTGAAAAATTACGGGATTCAGGAATAAAGGCAGAGAGGAGAGCCCAGCAAATAAGAAATGTGAGTAATGGTGGCTTTTGGTACACGGCCAGCGATGTGTAATAACCTTTTTAACTGCAGCATATACTGTTTAAAGAATGCAAACATTCCTGGTATATCAATGGCTTAAATATATCAAATAGAAAAAATAATATCACAAGAAGCTTATCGCGCAAATACTCGCTACTCAAACCTTACCCGAGGCATTATTTCCATGTTTGAGAGCTTTGGTCATGTCTCGGAGACCAGAGGAATTCTTCTCACATTTGTTTCTCCCATATCTATTCAATACCAATAGAAGAGCCTCCTTAAGCTTTAAAGCAAGGCTAAGTCATTTCATTAGCAGAATCACTGAAAAACAACGCAAAAGACCTTTTGAACAGTCAAGCTTGCAACTTGGGAGTTATGACAATGCCATTTAATTATCTTCTATAACCCCATGAATCCTGATTTCTAGTACTTCTGATGTGGAATTTTTTTTGCGTCCGTTGAATATTTACGTTTAAACCCTTTGTCCATTTAGTAGTAGCACAAACAAAAGTTCGTTTACACGAAAATTAAGGCATTTGAATGCTTAAAAATCCTCCATGTAAGTCAGCCAATTTAGATCCCTAGGGCAATAGAGACGCAGAGCACACATGGTATAGCTACCGATTCAAACTGGAACTTTTTCGCAGGAAACACATGAAGTGCAGTACGGTATTATTCGATAAAACACAGTTAAATTACGTCGTTTTCATCATTCTCCTTCCCATCAGGAGCAAAAAGCAAGATAGTTTGTAGTGCAATGAAAAATAAATAACTAGTCAATGATGCTTATAAAGTAGCCCTACGGAGTCAATAACATCACTAGGCATGATAGCTCATCCCTTCAAAGCTCTAATAAGTCGTAAAATCGCTTATCTCAGTAAGGCTTCTGCATGCATAGATGCAGTTGATTGCTCACTGTGAAAAACAATGTGAAAATAGTATCGTTTGCCACAAGGATAGGCCATAGAGCTATCTAAAGATATAAGCTAATCACGCTATGCATAGCATGAAAAAAGTGATTTTTTTATTTTCACTTGCTTAAAACATAGAAATAAAACACCTTATATTGAAAAGAATATAGCATTTTGTCAGAAATAAAATTTCCTGCACTCTTGTGCCGGAGTCTGCCTTAGGACCAATCTATGATTGGCCCCTCTTCACCGTTAGCCTACAAGACATGATAAATAGAATATCACGCAAAGTAGGTGGACAGCTCTGGTGTTCTTAATAATCTTATTGTGTTAACATATTTGTCGGAGCGAGTAACGCATTCATGCTCCGTTATACAGGAGGCTCAAATACGCATGCATATGGCGATAGAAGAAAAAATCAGTGCGTTAGACGAGGAGATTGTAAGAAAGGATCAAATCGCTAACGCCTTCCTTGAGATGCATTGGCAGCGACAGGAACAGATGAAGAATCATATTCTCCGGGTCCAGCATGATTACTTGATGATGAAGCATGATCTAAGAACACAAATTGATTATAACACCGCTGAAAACTACAAGCAACAGTGCTCTAGGGTGGAAAACATGATTATACAGCAACAAGCATGTTCTCTACAACTTTCCGAAATACATCAGCAAGCGATCAAGGCGATATCAGAATTACAGATGCAAATGAAAGAGGTTGTGCTTACGCTAATAGGGAGGGGTAATGCATGTAAACGATATCTGAGACAGCCATAATCAATTACCTTTCCGACAACACATGAACGTGGCATACTTTTAATTCTTTTAATTTTGCAGATATGAGCTAGTGTAATCACTGTCTATCACAGATAAAAATATCGCTACAAACTAATGTGACAGGAGCTTAGTCATAAATTTGCTGTTAATTTATCTCCAAAAATTTAGCTGCCATATTCTACCTTTTAAGATATTAAGAATATCCAAGCAAGTTCTGCTTTACATTTGCCAATAAAATCTATCTAAAGCAAGCATAACTTAGCAAAAACACTTTTTCAACGAAAAAATATCGAGCAGACCGGAAAGAGAAATATCGAAATAAAAACCATCAGGGCTTCGTGCATGAGGACTTAGGCGACAGCATAATATAAAATTCACAAAAGCTAACTAAAATGGGGTGGGGTACAACAAAATAGCGGCTTACAAGCGAAAATAAGTCCTCACAAATAATTGTGAAGCATTATGAAAATGAGTAAAGAATTCTTCCTTGCGTTATCCTTCAGCATCTATTTTCTCGATCATCAAAGCTCTTCCAGGGTATTGACGCATTTTTTAAATGCCCATTTTTTAATAAACTAATAACCGTAACATTAAGAATTCAGGAAATGCAACAGCTAAAAGTTATGCTAATTAAAATTTGGCAGGTTTAGGTACAAATTTCCGCATGCGCATATCAAGATTTATCTTAATGGAGAAACGGGCAGCTGAAGGGTGTATTACCTAATTTTATCTGACCGTAATATAATAGAAACAAATTTCCAAGCTATAATAGAATCCAAATACAATACTATACTATACACATGGACTAGGGATATCGAACCACTTGCATATCATCTAACAAAAAAGCACAATCTTATCTGCGTTGCATATTGCTAGTATTCCACTATGAATACAGAGAATCCAGCAGGTGCTAGAGTATCAAAGTCAAAGTTGTTTCAACATCCTTGAAGAAAGCGAGGAGTGTACTGATACAGTTGAAAAGAGTATGGAAGTTGGACACGAGGTGCTTCTACAGGACATTTCACAAAATAACGGGACCTTTCTCAATGCTCTGCATGATCAAACAAAACAAAACTTTATGCAAGCAAAGGAGTTTTATGATAAGGTATCCGAGTCTAGCACTGCGCTACATGATGATCTCGAAAAGAGGATAAAATCGCTTAATGAAAGCATTATAAGAACCCAAGAAAATATAAAGATCCAAAGGAAAAAAATTCAAGACGCAAATTCTTTATTGCATCAAAGGAAGAAGACCAGGTTGGCTAGCAAACTGAAGCTGCATTAGATTACTAAAGTTTCTATACCTTTCACTAAGTCCAGTCTTGGTGAGAGCTTTTTTATTTTTCAAAACTGTTGATGCAGTTGCCTTCGCGCGTTTGGCGGCATATAACGCCCCATAAGAATAATTTTTGTCACACTGGCGGTTTGAACATGACATCGCTTGTACCCTGGTAGTCGGTGCGGAATAACGCCTAGCACATGTGGTAATCCTGCAATTTTAAGGCAAAATGGTAGCTTCATTGCTTGGTTTTTTATCTGCCTGAAAGAATAACCTTGGTAGCGTGGTGTTACACATAAGCAGTTTTCCCTCGAGGAAGTGGTGCAACGAGCTATTGTGCCGGCGTACGCACTCGTATGCCACCTCATGCGGCACTGAACCTCCACAAACTACTATACATACCCCTTCATGCAACCACAGAGACACCCCAAAAGCAGTGTAACGCAAGCTAGGAGTGATATTAACTGACTTTTCTAGCTTCTCTAATTAAGCATCATATCACTTCAGCCTAGCTTAATTAGGTTAATTTTTGCTGGAAAAGATTACAGCTATGTTTCACTGTACCTCACGCTGAGGGCACGGCTGTACTTTTGCAACAGCTTGCTTCTGGGTTCGCGATATCGTGCACTTGGCGCTCGCTATAGAAAGTCCTATGGGCTACATATTCCCTCGTTTCCGACAAGTCTACCTCTGCTCTTACTACTACTGAACAGTGATAAGGTGATCAGGGAAGAGAAGCAAGGTTCCCACCTCTCAGAGCTGTGCGTCAGCTTCAGGGAAAAGAAAAAAAAGCTCGAGATCCAAAGATACCAGTTTCAACAGGTGTTGAGTCAAAAGAGGATGAAACTATGGAAAGAACAAGTGGCAGACAAGTTCTTTGAAGAGGTATCGCTGAGAGTAAAAAGCTTGAAGGATGACATCACAGAGAAGGCAAAGGTATTTCACGGCATAGTGGACGAGCTACAGCCCAGCGGCCAGCAAAACATTCAAGAGAGCAAAGAACCCGCTGCCAATGAGGATCTTCATAACAACATGGATTCTCATCAGACGGCACAAAAAGAGAGATTCCGTTCCTCGAAGAACTACACTAGCCGGTTCGCCAACACGAAGAGCACATTAGCAAAGGGCTTTTCGATTGCATCATCAGTTGCTGAACAGCGCAATGAATCCACAGACATTACTAAAGAAGCAATACCAGCATCAACCTCTGAATCACAGGATTCAGCACTTTCTGACGCCCTACATAAGTTCACAGCAGAGTATCAGCTATTGCATGACCTTCTCTGCAGGCTTCAGAACAAAGCCGGCTGGTTTCTAACATCCCAAGTGACACGACGTCCTCCGGAAGCCGACGACAGCACAGCGGTTCAAGGGGCAGGTCGAATTAAAATTAAAGAGATTCAGCCTACGCTTGAGCACAAGTCAAGAGGGATAGCAGTTCACGAAAGAACATAGCAGGGTGTTTAGGATGACGCCAGTATATCGAAGTCACAGTTCAATTTATTTCAAGGGAACCAAAGGAGGATTATAGTTGCTTACAATTAAAGCCATAAACATGTTATTGTGAACTTGCTAGCCGGGTGTTACAAAGTTTTATGTGTGGCCTAAATGGGAAAGTAGCGAATTCGAAAAAATATTAACCCGCGGTCAAATACTGCACTTTTCCAATATTGATGAAGAAAGCTAAAGTCGGACCGTGCAAGTCAGCTAGCAGCCACATACAACACACTTCTATAAGACTAAAGCCGCACGCACTGACATTCTCACAGCGTTAAACAAGTGTCAATGTGTTGTCATGATAACACACACTACGTAGGGTGTACCTCAAAGGGGAATGATAAATGGACAAAGAAACGAGCATACAGTGAACTTCGCGTGTGAGCACTAGTTTCATTTCTGTGCCTAGCATACCAGAACCTCCCTTAAAAATCTTTTCCAATAGTGAAAGAAATTCATAATATGAGCTGTAATAGGGACGAAATTTCTGGTTTAATCTCCCGCCCGTGGCTCTATTTTGCCGCATGAAAATATTAAAATAAGTCAGTATCCGTCGGGTTGTGAAATGACGAACGTGAAATATAACATATTTCGTGCGAAAAAACAAGTGAAAACATTACAAAACCTTCAATCACCAAGAAATTCAGTATACGCTTTACACACACGCAACTACAAGAAAACCCCAAGTATTCATGGCCATTGTTCCCAGACAAATACAAATATCAAGCCACACTAAGCTCACCAAGACAGCTAATCAGGTACGCAGGAGCGTAGAGTTAAGAGCACTGCAGAGTCGAATTTAGCAAGCATTTGCTCGTGGGAATTGCTCAACCAACTTAACGCCAAAATCTTAATAACCACCGTAAAAATATTTCGACCTAAACGCGGGGTAGCACCGTCCCTCCAAGCCTCACAACAGTCAACTATTCAGCACAATCGCAACGGTAGCAACCGCTTCCATCAACAATGCATGCAACACTCAAGTGCCAGCTTTAAAATGAATAATGGTTATTATGGAATTTTCAAGTAGCCTGCGCTTGGCGTGCTTATAGCAATATTGAATAGTTAAATAGGCACGGAGATGCAGTGTTCGTACATTTCTCTTGATAAACCGCGGGCACATACTTCAGGTATGTTTTATTTTATAATTCCGTAGTTAGATTTCTTTGTGAAAAAAGCACGATTTTGTTGTAGTTATGCGGTTTTATGTGGCCTCACTTGAAGCATACACATAAATATTAACGCATGCTACAATAATATATTTTATGAGATTATACTGAAACCGCAGTGAGCACCATTAAAGATAATGCCTACCATAGTGCTTCTAATCTCGATTTACCTTGCCGCAGCAACTATAGAAAAAATTAGAAGCTAATTGCATTACATTGCCTCTTAAATATCTACACATAGACAGATTAAAATATAATAAAGCTCAGCTGATCGACATTCCCACGCTCAACGTATGCAGAAGAGCAGAGAGAACTTGCAATACAATATACGCTAGGAGTCTACATATGCGTTCAGAAGAAAACAAATTTAACAACGTATCGAACTTATCCCCTATTCGTCCGCAGAAAATTTTACTTAGAAAAACTGGCAAACAATTATTAAACCAAATCTCCTCAAGGATTACTCCTTAACAAAGTTTACTAGGTAGTACAAAATTCACAATACAAATAGAAACATAGCAGCGGCATCAAATATTCAACGTTTTTTATCCGTTGGGCTGTCACTAGGTTTACTCTTTGCAATATTTGTAGTAGATGACTTTTCGATAGTATCCCTTTCAGACGAAAGTTTGTTTTCCAATTGACCTAAAAAGGGCAAAAACTCCACTTATGAGCTTAAGAAAGGCTTTGAAAGCATAGTAGCATCTACAATACCAGGAGAAGTGGAAATCACACTTCTGTTAATACAATACATAAGCAAAGCGCTTAAGGCATAAATGCAACAAAAGCAGGAAAAAAAACCATAAACTCACGTTTATGCCACGCTTGAAAGTTGGTATAGGAAATATTCACAAAATTTTACCCTATCCTCAATGAATCACAAAGTACCACAACCGTATAGGGTTTTAGGTTGCAGTTGCTGCTTTTTCTTTAGCAAAAGCGGTACTAATGGTAGTTGAAAGAAGAATGCCCAAAAAAAAACAGAAAGAAATTCATAACAGAAAAGACTTAAAAATTCAGAAATGTAGCAGCTATAAAAAGCAATACGGATACAAGAGCTATCAAAAAAATTATAGATAATAGTGCACATACAGCGATGACTAAACAATTTTAAGCAGGGAGTTTCAATTATGTTGAAATTGACTTGTGCTAATCAGTGAGGAAATATACACATTCACACAGCCAACATGCAGGGCATTTTCAAGTGTTAATAATGTAAATAAAGCACACACGAAAAAATTTAGCCGTAGTACAAAAAAAAAATCAAAGGTGTAACAGGTTATAGTATACTAAAGGCGTTACACTACCTTTTTATACAAAAATTCAAGGTAGATTGTAATCTCTGCAGCACGTTTTTCTTACATAAACAGAAAAACACTTGATATTCAAGAATTTTATTAGTATACGCACACCTTAGCACCAAAATTTCATCTCAAGCTGCAATACTAGCAGTTGTATCAAAATCGGTGACTCTGGGAGCGAATATAGCCATATATAAAACAATAGTTATAAAAATACTCCCTGAAAAGCACAAATGCAGCGTTCAAAGACATCAATGAATGCAAGATACTACACAAAAAAATGCTAATATATGCATGAATGGGGAACACACGACTTGATAGTCAAGTAGGCATGTCTAAACATTCGAAAGTTACCCATAGACATGTATCAAAGCTAATAAAAAAAGACATGCATCAAGATCAAAACTTTCTCTTCATCTATAGTGTAAGAGTACAAAGTGCATACTGAAAAAGCTATGTTATGCAGGTTAGTAGCCCAAAGCCCTTTAAAAAAGGCAAATGCATACATTAAAGCAAAACGAAAAACAGTGGCGTGAAATCACCGTTAAAAACAGCATTAATGCCGTCAGGGTGGCAAGCCAATCAATGTCGTAGCTTTACCTTTTTTGAAAAGTTGTTTGTAGACAACGTCTCCTATTGGCCAGTGCACGTACTCTCCCGAGTTGAACATTACCTGACCTCTCTCGAGCAACTTCATGTCAAACAAATCGTCCAACTATAAACAAAAAATTACAAGCTTTCATAAAAAAAGTTATTCTATGCGGCAATTTTCAGCGTGAATTATAGCTGAAAAAACTACCTAGTGTGATACTTTCAAAAAAACGCGAAAATTCTTGAAATATGCCGCGCGCACATTTTATAAATAGGTAGGACCCACTTCGAGATAACGTGCTGGTGGAAAGTCATCAAGAATGCACACAAAGAAGGCGTCCATTGAAAAAACGACAGTGATGAGGCTTATCAGGGAAGCCTTACCCTCCACTGTATAACAGCAATTGCCTTCCTAAGATCATGCTACCATATTTGTTCTGGAGCTTAGTAGATCACTATAGGTTAGCTAAATCAAATTATTTCTCCAAAAAACTTTTTCTCTCCACTCGAGATATTATATCAACAATTTACCTCTGGATCTACTGGAAAGGGATCTTTCCCGTCAGGCAATGAGTAAGTGACCCTCACAAGCATAAATATCTGATCACACTCTCCACATCGATAAAGGAAGCCTTCTTTGCACCGAAACCAGAGCGGGACGTGCTCATTATCTCCAGTACCTCCGGTACACCCGACAACCCTGCGGTCCATAAAGTTTACAAACACGTAATCATGAGTAGGGTAGGAAAAAAATAAGAGGGGTACTAAAATCAGGCTAAAGAGTCAAAATATCACCTTTCGATGTGAACACTGGGCACCAGCACTGGCTTTTCTATAGTTCCAAAGGGACCGATGAAAGGTGAAGACTTGAGATACTCGTACAATTCTAGAAGCCCCACCATATGTTCTGACTCTTCCTTCACAATCTGCGAAATATATTATGGAGATAAAAGTGACCAGTTTAGAACTGTGCATCACAAAGAGAAGCACAGAACAGGAGATACAAGCGACGAGAACAACATGGGCAGGTCCTTTATCCAATTAATGATCGCCTCCCACATTTGTATCACCCCATCATCAGTTTGCTCAAAATCGCAATCTATCTAATGCCAACACAGACATAGATAGCACAGCTTACATACGGACTCAAGTAGCCACATCAGCCATAACAATTCGGTAACATTTTCCCCACAACAACTTCTACGAAAGCGTGTTTATATCGGCGTTATCACCACAAACACCATCTTGGCGAACAAAAAACCTTAACAGCGAAAAAATTTCAAGATAATCTACAAGGTAATTATAATACGGGTAAATTTCATCTTCCAATGCATCTGAACAAGGACAGAAGTTAACTTCCAATGCAAATCCAAGATGTCATCCAAGAACTTCCACATTTACCTGCAGTCCGAGGTCCCTAGCAAGCTGGGCATACGATTTCTTAGTCAAATTTTCAGTGTCCATTAAGGTCGACTCCCCTCTTATCCTCCAATACCAATAGTTTTCAAAGAAATCCATACTCTTCGGGTCCTTTTTCATCCACTGGTCAACATTGGGAGGAAGCGTGTCCAGAGGTAGCTCATAATCGTCAGGGCTGCTCCTAACAAAATGAAGATACGTTCTACGAGCACCATGGAGGTAAAGATTTCCTAAAGATACTCCACTTGACCGAGAGCAGAAGCTTGAAAAGTTCCTGCTCGAAGTTACCGGGGCAATTTCATGCTTTTTTGCCAATGAAAAGCTACTGACTCCATGACAAAAAGGCGGAGTTTTTGCTGGGCCTCCAAAAAGACCCAGCCCCCTATAAAAACGTGCCAAACGTAAGGGGTGGGACATGAGTGAGACCCCGTGTCTTCTGTCAAACGGACGGATTCTTTGTGAGAATTGCACTCTGTTGCCAGAGTAAATAAATATGTGTGAGCCTTTCTTGTAGAGGCGTCTGCCGAAGAGTAGGTAGGGGGGCACAGCCTCCGGCGTTCGGTAATTCCCGCGGTAACTCCGTGGGAGCCTTAATGGTGCCCCGCCGAACAGCAAGATGATGAGGCGCGTAGTTGCAAGCATCCGGATAACGAAACCTCGGAGAGGTTGTAGCGTGGCAGTGTTACGATGCTGTGGTACTCGTGAAGGAGCATCGAGGGTAATGCTACAACATTCCCCGATCTGGGCCTTGGGATGTATCTGCAATACATGCCGAAACTGCTTTTCGCCTCCGCGGCTGCACTTTGCAGCAACTTCCTCCAGTCTTAACTAGAGAGCTTGTTGAACCACACTAGCGTATAGGGGCGCCGGAGTCGGTTTAAAGCGGTACTTAAAACGTCGACGCAGACCCGGTAGGTGGTATAGCTGGAAGTGTATAAGCGTAGGGTACAATAAGTCACCGTTCCGTTTGTGCTACTAGGAGGAAACTTGACTTCTCAAACCAATTCTACCTGGATTCCCACGCTGCGAAAGCACTCAAGCCACTGAGCTCCTGGAAATATTTTTGTAATTGCTTCGCATCCCTCCTGACAAACTACTGTATTGTGGCATCGATGCATGTATACAAGCCTCCAAAGTATTTTTGTTATAATGGCACCCAGTGCCGCACGGACGAACTAGTGAGCTTTGTTACATATATACCATCTTTTAAACTTTCCTTTTAACGAGACACATACTTGTTGAAATATTATTACATAATAAGATACCAATTTTCTTATGATTGAAACCTCGCTTACCCAAAGGGGGCTTCCACGGTTTGAGAGGGGCTGGTCAACTTACTCCGAGCTACGAGTTACATTGCAGCACCATGTAGAAATTATACCATTTTAGTAGGTTAGAATTTAGCAGTTCATATTTATAACTGTTGGATCGTTATATTAGGCTATTGGTTATTCATATGGTACTCTAGGAACCATTCTCTACCCGGCAGTTGAAGCTCTCTATTGTGTGTTCGGCCTTCATTGCGGTAAAAACCTACAACGGGGTAGCATAACATGATGCAGTAAGTGGCTCGCCCGTTACAGCTATCATCAGTATGGAATACTATTACGGCCGCAATCTCAACAAGGGGCAATAGAGTGAAATGCCATTTCAGTATTTTCTGGTTAGTATGCCCATGGGAGACAAGTACTCACATTGGGTTGTGAGCCGTGAAAACTCGAAATTAGTAACAGTGGGTTACATCAAGAATGCGTAGCTGGTGCTTAATGTTGTTTTTAAATCACGTTTAGGTGCTTAGATTGCACTCATACAAAAAATAGTATTCCTATAAAGACAAACATGTTTCAGAGTAGTATAGATTGTGTAATAGTGAGATGCTAGGAGGAATTGACAGCTAAATCTCAGGTAATCCAGCCAGCAGCTTTAAAGAAGGAAGGAAAGAAAACATTACAGAACAATTAAACTTAAGCTACCGTCAGGACAACGATCCGCAGAGACATCCAGAATATTAAAATTTGTGGAGTGTATCGAAGAGGTATAAAACGCAAAATAAAATCTAACTTCCCTGCTGCAAAGCAATTTACTACTTTGTGGGAGTTCCTTCTATAGTTATCCTTATGACCATGCAGCACCACTTTCGGAACGTAAGTGAAATCTCGCAATTTTTTTGCATTTCGGTATTTTTTTGCAGGATTTGGAATTGTACATATAATACCACGCACTTTTCGTGTTCCAAAAAGCCACTTCTTAATAGGATCTACTCTCAAGCAGCAACTTTTATTGTTATTCCCAGTACAGGCCTACCTCCTGGTCAATTGTAATGCATGCCTTAGCAGCGGGGTGTTCAGATTGGTGCCTTCACATACTGGCCCAAAAACATCGTTTCCAGTAGTCTAGAAAGTATTCTTGAGCCACGCTACATACGGCCAATCACGAAAAGTTACCAGTTACAGAACAAACTGCTGCGCATCGGCAAGGCTTCGGAGCTAGACTAGCTAGATATCAAAGCGACGATCAGGAAGCTACATATTTCAGTAATCTGAAGCTGTTCAAATATACACTGGAAACACTATCCTAATTATTGAAAGTGTAAGGAAACTAATCCAGCAAGAAAATTGTATACAAATTAATACCCATACTTTGATACCCTCACTAATTCTTTGGATGCACTCTTTTTAGCAGTGAAAATTGTAAAAAACTAATCACTGGCAAGAAACTATCTCTTTTTTCATATTTTACGTATTTATTATGGCACTAAAAAGGGATGAAAACAATTCATTCACATAATCACAGCAGCACGCCATACAGCTATGAAGATTATAGCCTTACCAGTGGCATCCATCATGCCAGGGTCTTACCTCCATGGACGCAAAGAAAGTTTGCTACATGTGGTATTACTCGGGCTAATGAAACTTAAGACTATGTTGTAACAGTTGCAGCCTTTTTGCTGGCATTCAGAGCAATGCAGTCCAGCCCATTGCAACGCATCCGAATAGCTCTTTATATTACTAAGAAGCAAGCCCATGCTGACGACCCTTTTTGTCTATTATCACACAATTAAAACAGGGATCCGTCTAGCAGAAAAAAAATTCCGCATTTATGGAGTGAAAATGATAACCTGTACCAGGGAGTCTTCCACATTCTCATATCGATTTTCAGTGGTACATTTTCAAATGCATCGTTTGACTTCATGATTACCAGAATAGCAGCAACGGTACCCACCTAATGATGATATTCGCTACAATAAGCAACACACGTGGCTTTTGTGGCAAAAAAAGGGATTGAATGGCAACACTAAAGCTATTTCATCTTGAATGATTCTCGTAAAATTGTAATTTGACCCGTGTTCTCTCCTATTCATCTTGTCTTATAACTAAGTGCGTATATAAACTGACCGGAAAGCAGGTACATTAGCATTATACCATTAAAAGAGGATTCAGGCCTAGATATTCACGCTTATAAGAACTTAATAGCGATCCCCATAAAGTAAGCCCTCTTTGAACGAACTGTTAATAGAAAAGTAACTCAGTACGCGGCAAGTTAGCAATGGCTGCTCGCCTAGCAACATTTTCCCTAGTAAGATTTTCTTGTGCCTTGATAACTTATGCTTAGCCCTCAAGTAAATGGAATACGAATAATACCAGCTTGCTCACGAGGCGAATAGGTATAAAATTTAGTCCGAGCGCACCTAGAACCATCAACGAAAGGGAGTCAAGACATTCCCCAAAGGGAGTGAAAAAGATGGGAAAATAAAGAAATAAAACAGCTACAAGTGGAGATTCGAGTAGGCTGCACCATGCAGCAAGCAGAAGAAATCTCCGCAAAGCAAACCAACGCTTAAAAGCGTATAGAAACAAAACAGTAGCTGAATCTCTGCCTTATTGAATCAATACCTACGCTGCAGGTAATGCGACATACAAAATAAATGTGGCTACACAACTTCTAGTATCATAGAGATTGCAGATCATTAGAAGTAAGGCAAGGGGAACTTTTCTCATCCGCCGAGGCAGCATTAGTGGCTTCGTTTAGCGTCATATACTTATCTATAGACAAAAATTGATCCTGCAGAACGGAGGCATCAGAAAGCTCAATATTATGCTCAGAAATCGTCGCATAATCAGTAAAGTAAAAGCTTGCTCGGAAACACTTCTGCTCTAAAACCAGCGGCATCCAAATTCTAAAATTAAGAAAAAACCGAGAAATTTAGCTAAATTAGATTGTTCAGCATTGCGCTCACTAGTATACTTACGCACAAGTAAATATATAAATAGATCAAAAAGTCATATCTTCATCTATAAAACAGGGAAAATACTAAAATTATGAATAAATGCGCAAACGTGGAAAAATGTACCAATAGCTATTTTAGTCTCATACTATATATATACCTATCGTCTGGCCACATCATTGAAAAGGGAATCTCCGTAAAAGAGAACCATTTCGGCGACATCTCAGCAGTTCTTTGAAAGTTGAAGGCAAAATTTTTGCAAGTAGAAATAAAAAAAATTGAAGTATAATCAAGCGAAAGAGTATTCGCTATGAATAAGAATTCTGCAGCTGGCTTCTTCCAAGCATGAACTATAGCATACGGATGAAAATAATACGGAAAAAAATTCTCTCATGTAATGAAATGAGAACCCTTTTGTGTGTGTGTGAATATGGCTGCAAAAAACACCCAAAGAGAAAATTTGAAAACGAAACGATGGAAAAGGATTTATAGCGTTTATGTACACACAGGGTGCAAAGGACTCAAAGACAAGAAGTCAAAAACTGGAAATAAAGCGGCAAAGCAAACAAGGCACAGAGTCAGCCGTTGAAAGCAAAAAAAGCATTATAGAGCACCAAAATAATTCGATATAAAGATCAAAGCAGAGGAAGCGGGAAACTAAAAAAAATGTACTAAAACTGGGATATTAAGCAGTATTTCCCCCCTAAGCATGCACATCACACCATGTTTTGCCGAGATATCTTCATGCTTGAGAGCTCGGGCATTGATATCTTTTCAAACACAATGGAACACATAAAGTGCACCATTTTTCACCCATATCTGCACAAAATATACAAAAATCCCTTGAAAAAAGGCATAGCAAAATAAAAATTATTACGCAGAAAATATCTTTTCATGGGTTTTCAAAAAGATTCAAAAGCCACTAGCTTACTCCTGTGGTACTCCAGAGTATTTTTCAGCCGAAAAAACCGCCTGGAAAAAAGAATTGTAGATAGTAAGGCAGCACACCGTAACATGTAAAGTCTATAGAGCTCACAATAACCTGTGTGTGCGACATGCAAAAAAGACGCAATAAATTTATGAGGCATGTGGTAACACCAGAATCTCATCTTGAAGACAAAGGCATAAGCCTGAAACCTTAAACCCTAAAACAAAGGCATGGACAAGCAGGTACGGGGAATATATATTCCTTCACTCAGTTAACTTTACGGCAATTTCAATATATGCGATGAAGATGACGAATAGACAGGTATCAGCTCATGCATAGAGATAAGCTTCTATGCAGGAAACCTTTACGCAGGTGACTTATAACACACACTCTAAAAAAAGTCACGGATAAATTATTAACTAGAAAAAAGTTATAGATACATCCTCGTGGGTATGGATAAACCGACTATTCAACACGTGCACAAGCGAGTAGTGATTACGCAGGAAAAATTAGAAGCTGATAACTGAAAGCTCCGTATATTTTAAATATTAGGTAGAAGCTATGAAGTTTCGTTTTTAAAACCACTTTTTCCCACGTTTGTATGAATTTGTATGAATTTTTCTACTTTCCCACATTTTCCCACATATCTCTACATTCCAGAATATTCGAAATTTTCCGTACGAAACAAACCTCTTCTGCACACTAGAAAATACTGTTTCCACACCGAAAGTTGTAGCTAATTAGCCTCCACCTTATTGTCCAGCCATTACGCATTCAACTGCACCATCGATGAAGTAGCTACTTCATCTTAGAAAAAAGTAAGATACATATCGTCTACACACCCTAAAATTAATATGAATATTTTATCAGAAGAGGCAGATATCGGCAGCATGCGATTTTTAAAAATGTGATACCCACCACATAGAGATTTTCGGTGAAAGAATCCTCAAACTCAAAGCAAAGGTCTCCACAAGGCTTTAAATTTTCAGCTAGTATACAAGCTTCTTCCTGCAAAAAAAATACTCACAAAATAAGAGATTCTAAATCAAAGCTAGTTCCAAAGTGCAAAACTATGAACCTCAAGCTAATACCTATATTAAATGCACGAACGGAAGAACTACTTATTCAACTCGCTTTAGCCCTTGCTCACTTCTCTTAACTCTCGCTACTACTCCGTACAGATAACCCACACACACACCCTTTGATATCTTAATATACTAAAGAATCAAATTGGTATAAGAAATGACTTTGAATCATTGATACATCTTTTTTCCAAGAGTGTGTTTCTGTACATAGGACGAACACATACATGATGATAGCATGTGTATGGATATTTCTTGATAAGCTTCCTTGAATTTTGGCTCTATACTCAATATATGCACTTTGGAAAGCATACAAAACCAAGCGAAATGAAGTTCAAAATGAAGACAGAAAAATTTACCAATGAGAAGCATAAAAATTGCAAAACCTCCTATTTACTGAAGAAAAAAAAAGAGATAAACAACTCAATTAACTAAGAAACAAAGTAAAAATCAGTTTTCTCCACGATTTGGAGAAAACTTCAACAATATAAGGGGGAAGAAGGATGTCTTTAAAACTGTAAAAACATCATCTTGTTAACAAAAATGAATTAGATAAAGTAAAAATCAGTTTTATCCACAACTTGGCAAAAATTAAACAACAGAAGCATTTCAAAAACAAGCATATTCGCCATTGCAAGCATAGAAAAAGTGCGAAGAACGGCCAAATTCTACAAAATTCAGCGAAATCTGCCTACAGTGTGATCAAAAAAAGTGTAAAAACCTCCTTTGGGAGGTGATACCACCCAATTAAAAAAAAACGCTCAAATTCTTCAATAAATGGCTGGAAATCAACGCTTTTACATGAGCAAAAGGAAGTTTAAGAAAAACTACATCAAAAACACGGGTCTAAAAAATATATATATATATATATACCAGCAGCTCTCTTCTGGCGGAATCCTCTATGGTCTCACCCTTCTCGACTTTCCCTCCGAAGCCATTCCAGCACCCAGCCCCAAATCCCCTCTTCTTCAAGCCAAGCAGTACCTACAAAAAAAACGATACAACTGAGAAGCTGAGAGGCTGAGAACACACTTGAACATGATGAAATCATAAAGAAAACCGTGCTCTCAGCACACAGGCTATTATCGACAAAGAAAGTTTAATGGAAAACAGAGTAGCACCACTTAAATAAGACAGGCGAAAAAAAAACCTCTTTTCTTCCAAGAATTTGCATGAAAAAACATCAAAGAGTGTATTCTGTAAATATATATGCAACGCATATCAACAGCATCAAAAAATCGTCGTTTATGCTGCAGAGATTCTTCATATATATAACTCTGCAGTTCTAAACACAGGTGGTCTCAATGAATTAACGAGGACAATAGAATACTCATTGATTTTTTTCTTTAAAAAAAAACTCTGGGAATAGTTGCAAAGGCAAATCAGATAGAGCGACTGAAGTACTGAATATATCGTATCACTTCAAGCCTTTTTCTAAAAAACCAGAGAAAACCCGAAATTCCACGTAAAAAACAAAATACACGCAAGAAGGTTGAGGTATAGAGAGTTGAAAGACTATGATTTTGTAAAAATGCAGCACTTGAAGGGGGTTAAATTGAGCAAAAACTCCTTTAAAAAAAAGAGATCCAGTAGCAAGCAGTTTATTAGTAATAATCACCAAATAAAAAGGGTGAAGTAGAGTAGAGAAACAGCAAAGAAAGGAAAGGTAGGAGACCTGCCATAAAAAGGGTGAAATAGAGTAGAGAAACAGCAAAGAAAACGTATAATCTTCAGATATGCAGATACGGCACAGCCACTACTTTCACGGCCTCAGGCTAAACAGGGTTAAATACATACATTCTTCCAGCTATCCACATTTTAAAAGCAACGCTAAAGAAGGTGTTCGCGAAGCAGAGGATTTATGAATGTATCTCCTTACTATCTTGAGGAAGTGAATCAGCCAAGCAGAAAGGGGTTTAATACAGCATACGGGTTGCTACCTCATGAGCTGCATTATCAGAATTACTAAAGCATTAAACAGAAGAAACAAAAAACCTCAAAGATATACTGCCGTATAAAGGAATGCTTTCTAACCAAATACTAGTATAGCCACTTCAAACATACTTTTAGCTCTACTTTTCATGTTTGTTTACGAGCCCATCAGCTACAGGCTATAAAATGTGATGTAAAGGCACAAAAGTGTAGCGAAACCGCTTCATAATCAACACACTAAACATACCCAATAATGATGCATACAAACTTCGCATAATAAAGACTATCATATTCCAGGGATGCTGGGAGCGGTAACAATAAATAGCTACGACAAATCTAATCTCCTCAAAAAGAATGCTTCTGTTTCGTACAACTCTCGCTTATACATTATAAAAATGATTTTTCTTCCCTCAAGGGGTAGACACATCACAATGAAAGGCACAAACTCACAAGAAAGACACGCAGGTACAAACATTCCCCTGCCATAGCCCTGCCTTTAGAATTTCTTTCGGAGGGATTCGAACGCTAAATAAAGGTTCCACGCGTGAATTTATTCATTTTCCATCAAAATTCGACTTCTGCATCAGGAGGAAGCGAATATTTACCTTTGATAATTCCCAATCAAACACTATTATGAGATTTAGCAGACATACACGCTTATTTCTGTACCGCCAACTGATGGGAAAGAGCGGACTGCTCGAATCAAGGAGAGCTGAAGAAGCATTCCCAAACTGGGGAAAACCATTTTTTCCCTCCATCATTTCTGTACCAAAACTGCGACGCAGATGGCAGTGTATAGCGTTTATCAGAGTATACAGTCTGCTACCTCAGCACATATACTTGAATTTGTAATAATCATCCTGCGAAGGAGCTGTAAAAATGGCGGAAAACATATCAGCAAAAAGTGGCTTCAAACTAAAAAAAGAGGTTTTGAAAGTAAAAAAAAAGCCGCTTTATCTTCAAAAAATCCGCTGCTTTGGAAGAAGTAAAAGCTGCAAAAAGTATCAGCAAAAAGCAGCTTCAAACTGAGAAAAAGCTGTTTTCCCTACAACAATTCAGCAAGTTTTTAGAGGAAGAAGAGTTTTGAACTTGCGAGGTTGTATTCACAGCAGTGATGCACCCACTACTGGAAGAAAAAATGGTTTGCATTACGGAGAAAACGCCGCTTCTAGGCATTAACCGGAATACATGAGCATTTTAACAGCTAAATGAAACCACTAGAATACAACACAAGCTGTTTAGCTCAACGAGCAATACAAGTACTGACTCAAGTCATAAGGGATGTTCCTCCCATTTTCAAAAAGGGAGCATTCTCATGTAAATATACTATTCTACGGTGAATTAGATACGTATTACTTGCATATCTACGTTTGTGGTAGCAGTATATCGCAAAAAAGAAGATGCTGAGGAGTATAGAGAACGTCTCATTTTATCCATTTGCTGACATAGGTGTGTTGCTTATAGAGGTGCTGCAGAGAGATTTTGAAAGCTTGCCTTCCAGGCAGATTCCTTCCATAGAGTTTCTTTCTTTTGGAATTTTTACACGTTTGCTAATATCCACACATCTAATCAGTCTCTCTAGGAGTCACACCCACGATATATATGGTATGTCATACTGGTAGGAGACGGTATAACATCATCGAAGCATTTAGCTTCCATTAATAAAGTTCACCAAAAGTGTGAATAATCCAATAATTGAACGGCCATAGAGCTGATTTAGTAAAGGCAGATTTTAATAACTAAAAGCTAAATCTTTCAACCTAGACGAGCACACACTTGTAGTTGAATAAATTCTAAGTTATGCTTACCTAGGCGTCCATATAGGTGTACAAGCGTAGTGCCCCTAGTGTGTATGCAAAGGTAGTAATGACGAAGTTTACTCGAGAGTAAGGAGGTAAACAAATATATAAAGGCTGCAAAGCCTCTTTTGCTTTATATAAAAAATACTTTTTCCTAGCATTAGATATAAGCAAGTTCCTCCTAGTGATAGAAACTGATAACTTGCTCCTAGTAATAGATACTGATGACTTCCTCCTAGTAATAGATACCGATGACTTCCTCGTGCCATTATATACCAACAAACTTTTTCCTCCAAACTGCACCTCTCTCTATACAACATCCTCTATGTGAAACCTACTTTTCAAGACTTTCCAAACTCTACACTTACATCGCCCGCTCAACACTAAAATAAAAGCCATTTTCCTACGAATCGACACTCAAATCGATGCACATGAACCATGAGCGCCACTAAGCTTGCTAAACTACAGACTCTTCTCTTATCCCCGAATACCCGCAAAGAATGGTAAACAGGTGTGTGAGTGTATGCGAAATTTGCCTCGTTTGAAAGCGTGAAGAGGAAATCACAGAAACGGATTATGAGCTTTGCCTATGCGTAATGCAAAGGCCATCTGTGCGCGTGTATGTGTGTGCGCCCCCACCACCCCATCGAAGAGCCCGGTGATGGCTTACCCACTCGGATCCCTCCCTTCGCACGCTGGTTAAACCCACAAGGTGACTTGCTCATATTTTTTGCGTTTTCCCCTTAGCTGCTGTTGCATGCCATGAATAGCCTCTGCCTCTATTTTTTTGTTCTGTACATCAGATTGCAACAGTGTTCATCTTGATTCCAGTTTTTCAAGAATCACAAAACCTACCCCTCTTGATCTAGCTGGGTTAGTAGAATGGTATATCCTTCCTCTCGTCCTTTTTAGAGCCAAAAACAGCGCAGAAAAGTAGGTAAAAATTAGTATCCACGGCACAGTAGGAGTTATGAGCTCATTCGTATTACGAAGTCACTCATGTTTATTAGCCTTTGAGAAAAATTACCCTAAAGTTTGCATATTCAGCGTGACGATGAAGAAGCATGTACATCTCATGCATTGACAAGTTTGTAACAGCCATTCTTTACCTCATTAATCAAGCCAGAAAATTGCTTTTTAGGGGTTGTTCTGATGCATCTTGCAAAGTTGAGTATATAGGCGGTTAAATGAGATATCTCTGTGATACCACTATTTTTAAGAGGCTGTCTTGTCGTGTTCATTATAAATTGATTGCCTACGAAGAGAGTTCATCGTGGCAAGACGGATTTAAAAAACAAAAGAGAAATTCGCCATGTGTGATGAGAGTAGTGTGTTATTGACTCAGCCGATTGCAGCTTGGTGAATTCTTAGATTTCTTGCTAATTAGTTCTTACGGGATCCATCAAGAACACAAAAAGATGAAATGTGCGCGTTACGATGAAGAGGAAGGGTTTATAAAAAAAGCACCCTCTTCTGAGGGAAGATAACCAGAATTGGGTGCCTAGAGGCCATATTTTTGTGCTTTCTGGGAAATATATGTGCATTTGTGTGTGAAGGCCCATTCATTAACACTTCAAATGCATTTTGGAGATGGAGAAGATGTGGTGTTGCTGCTAGAGACGTAGATAAATTCGATAAAAGAGATTGAAATACAGGGAATAGACAATCGTTGTTGTTAGAAATATAGGTAAACGTGGTAAAAGAGAGTGAAATCTGGATAGACAAGAAACAGTGTACGAAAGCAAAAAGAAAATTCCCCAAAATAGTATGACATGTGCTAATAAGGATGAAGCTATATTTAATGAGTTTTAAGCCTTAAATGAGCGATTCTACTGAGAGTGAAATCCACACTATAATCCCTTATTAAAGCATATCTCTTTACAGTTGTATTGAGTTCTAATTTGCTTTTTTTATTGTTCTGTCTACAGGTTTCAGTCATTTTTTGAAAGTACCATATGTTTTGAAGATGCTTAAAGCCTTCATTCGTTTCTTGCCTTGAAATTCGCCCATAAAAGTTTCCAGTAATGTTCTTAAAAGTGCTTGATACCTCAAAAACTATTTCCTTTGGTAAGCTTGCTGAAACATCAACGGAAGTTTCTTCCCGAGTGTTGTAGGTAGCGGCATTTTGTTGCTTTAGCTCGAGTTACCTTGGAGTGCAGCAACCAAAGAATGAGGAAACAGGCGCACCACTGAGTATTATTTGCCTTCCATTGAACTCCAGCTTTCAAACTGTGTGTAATCGTGAAGGGAATCACGTGAAGGAATCTCCAAAGATAAACTTCAATCACCTCCAACGTATCATAATCATTAAATCCTTTTTGAAGCTTGCAGTTTGCTGTATTAGCTTGTAGGAAAATATCAAGTATTTAGTATTTACCTGTATATAGTAGCATCAAGAAGGCTCATAAATGTCAAACACACCTAGTACAGCTGCAGGGTCCGGCGATGAAGTGGAATTGCCGGATCTTTCTAGCTTTTATAACTCGGTTAAAGCTACTGTTCAGAAACTTGAAAGATATTTGCAGAATGTCCCCCTTATGGTGAAAATTAGCCGTAGCAGTGGTGTGCGTCCGATTTATGTGTTCACTGCTGGGATAGTTTTGCTCGCATCCTCTATAGTAGATGGCTGGGGCGTGAATTTGTTTATAGGGACCGCTGGGCTAGCATATCCATGTAAGTTGTATAGTTTATTCGGTTTGTGTGTGGGAGCACTGTAATGAAGATGGGACTGCTTTTTGCTTCTTTATATGCTTGCCTGCTAGGGAGTGATGTGTTTTTGCGTGTTTGCTACTAGAAGGATGCCTTGTGCTTTGTCTACAAATGGCTGCTTTCCGGAGTATGCTGATGAAATAAACGAGTATAATGATATACTTTTCCATATATGAAGACCTGTTGCTGCTTATAGAGGCTAGAGCTCTTTTATATTTCATTGGTATACTAATTTTAGCGAATTTTTTCGCTGCTTCGAAGCAATGAAAAGTGTCTAGTATTTGTCTCTTTCTGAGAAATAGTACTCTGCTGATTATGGTACCTTTTGGTTTCTTATATTGAGTTTTGCTTTGCCTTTACACTGCTTCTTCATCCGCACATTTATCTGCAACTTGTAGCTTCGATTTCACAGGCATATTCTGATTCCTGATTTTATTTTTAGCGTGGATGAGCTTTAAGGCCATAGAGAGTCACGACGAGCACGCACAAGTTACTTGGTTGGCTTATTGGTTAGTCTACGCCCTTTTCTCCTTCTCTGAGAGCCTGCTTTACTGGCTTGTCTCGAGGTTACCCTCCTATTGGCTATTGAGGTCGTTGTTTATTCTGTGGCTAGTCGCCCCGCAGTTTCAGGTAATGCCTTTGAGCAGTTTTTCCGGGAATTTTTTCTAGGCTTCTTGCTTTTAACGGTTACTCGGCTTGGCTGTCTATATCAAGCTCAACTTCTTTTGTGCTTCCACATGCGCGTGCTTCTCTACTTCCTGGTTTGGCACACTTATCTTGAGGATACACATAAAAAGGACTCCATTACAATGCTGTGGCAGCCGTACACGCTCAGCAGGAGTTCTCACAAAAGACTACAGTCTGTGCTGTATGCATGCAGTAGTTGTATTGGTACTTCGCCAGTCGTTTTTTTTGAGTTGCCATCTGCCTTCCATTTGATTGCAAAGTCATTCCTTCTCTCACCATAGCAGGAAAGCACTCCTGCATCGTGTGATGTTACAATTGAAGCTTCGTATACTCCTAACCCCTAAACGCGTCCTTAAGCACTGTTTGATTTTTTTTCTTGGTCCTTTTACATCTATCCTTCAGGGAGCAACTGTTATATATAAAAAAGTTATTAGGGGTCTTCTAATCCAGCATTTGGACGAGATACAGAGCACCGTTAGGGTTATTGAAAACACTGCCCAAAACGCCTTCGGTATGATACGTGCGAGTGCTGTTAAGAGTGCTACAGTTGCAGATTAATTGTGCGTAAGGCAGTGTATCTCTATATAAGCCAGTCTGCTGTATTTGCCGTGTCGACAGATGCAAGTAATCTAGAGATGCGTAATATAATAGTAGAATTTGGCAAGAATCGGCTATTCAGCAGAGAATGTGCCAACGCCAGTCTTGCTTTTTTTGCACCCGCCGGGGTGTAACGCTGTAATAGTTTGAAGCTCAGCTCTCAGCTCTCTCTAAGTTCCTAGGTGCAGTGCGCAGATATATATATATGTATGTAGGCACGTTAGCACGTACGTAGCCCTACTCATTCTACGTAATTACCCGTTTTTCGTGGCTACGCCACCTGAGCTGCAAAAGACCTAAAGACTAGCAAAACAATTTTATGCCCTGACACTTGTAACTTAACTTACCGGAAGTGTGAAGTGCACGCGAGGCAAACTCGTTGCAATTAGGAGCTTATTATCTGGGGAGTGGCCTGTGCTTGTTTATGGAGAATGGCGGAAGCGATCGGATTCGTTTTGCAAAACGTATCGGCGCCAGCCATCGTCATCCTAGCTTGTCACCTCATTGCCCACCCCTCTCTACTCAAGGGCCCAACGAATGCTTATTCATCCCTGAGACTGAATGCTTATCCATCTCTCAGCCTGAATGCTTATCCATCCCTTAGATTGAATTTTTATGCATCTCTCAGACCGAACGCTTATCCATCTCTCAGATTTCTTAAGTCCAACTTCCTCTGACAACTCTTCGGTCATCGGGGAAATGAATGACGCGACGCCACCGCGCTGAGTGAGGGTAAATCCGCAGTTTCACTTTCATCGGTCCTCGAGAGAAAGTGGAAGCGCTTTAGCGTACATAAGCATCACTGGAAAGCACCGAAAGCGCGGGGTATGCGCGGCGGGACCTATTGCACAGAAGCTGCTACCGCCTGAATACCCTGCGGTTTGTTGCGTGATAACTTGCGCCGTGGCGCCTGCTGCGTAACCACACGATAAAACTCTTGAATAACTCACCTTATATTTACACTAGAATAGTCGCTCACTTACGCCGTCACGCACGATGAACACACCCTTTGGCGAATGTCAAATTGTTACTGATTCACACTACAATGGTCACGTAACCGGCGATTTGCGACGAGCCCTAAGGGTGAATCTGGGTAAAGCTTTACGGATTACCCACACTAGAGTAGCCTCGTATAGACACTGTGATGTCCGACGAGCATACTTTCTGGTAAGTCCTGTAAAAGTCTCACCAACGACCCAGGACGGAAATTGTCACCAAATGAGAGATTCAACCCCAAAAAGAGAGCTAGGAGTCCCCCGGAAGCCACCCAGGCCTGGAGTTGGGATTAGACGTACCTTCAAGGTATTCAAGCAAGTACTCACCAAAAACATGGTTTCCACCTCAGGCGGAACCCCCGGTTGCCATCAAACGCAAAAGCACGCAAAATCGCACCTTCGACTGCACTCAATATCGCAAGAATCTGGAAAGCACCCACGCAAAACCCGCCTTCAAACAGTAACACACAATACCCCTCAGCCATAATGCAGCCCACTCAGAAAGATATTACAGCACACATTCACCCTTCACGCGTAACCCCACCGCCGCGATTTGTAACAAAAATAACAAAAACCATCTCCATGAGGATTTGACCCTCAGGCTCATGGAAGGAAAGTTTAATGCGCAATTCACATCCTGCCAATGGAACCACATCCGCCACGCGGACTTAACACGCCTTCAAAAAATTTCACGGTCACAAACGGCTGCGAGAAGCCAGTAGATAGAGCGATAACTCACGCCGCATCACGATATTTAGTCCGAAGGACTTATCGCGTGGAAAGTTGAAGCATCGCAATACACATAATAAAAAAAACGTCGCGTAATCACGAAAAAATTGTGGGAATAACGCACACGCCTCTGCTACTACTCAACCAATATTTCCAACATGAGCACTGATAAGTAAAGCAGAACCCCAATATCTTCGGCCACATTTCTCATAGCGAGTCGGAGTGTTGTGCGCTTCGCCCACACCACAGGAAGCATGAAACATGACGCGGTATGCATCGTCCTCCCATACGGTGAAACGCATACAACCAAACAGATTTCCCCCTTTTCTATGGAAGCTCCGCCTAAATGTGTCGTGAATAACACGCCCACACCGCTGACTGCCCGGATTTGGTCTATGCTAGACAGAGCCTCTCCCGTATGGGTCATGGCTAAGTACCAAAAAGGTTGATACTACTGCACACACAATCTCGCTTGAGCTTCATCGCGGCTACAGTAAGCTGCCTTGTAAAGATAGACAGGCAAAACTCGCGTGCTCATTAAATAGTCAATACGATTTTTCCAGTGGCGCCACCAGACTTGGGAGTGATAATTTCCTGCAAAAGTTGGAGAAAAAGCGGTGAAAAGAATGAGGTTTATAGAAACCCGAGATTAGCTCACAAAAAAACACACTTTCTACAGGAACTTAACAACTGTCCACTAAAGGATAATAACAGACAAACACACATACAGGGACTTAGTATGCTCTCTGGAGGAGGGCGAGGGGACATACATCCTGCGAGCATCACAGCTACGAAGGTATCCGCAAATTATGAAAGCTACCAACACCCAAGATAGAATCACGAACCACCCTCAATCTTTAGGGCAAAGTAAGAAACCTCTTTACTAATCGCCCGCCGTTGGTACCAGCACGTAAGACAAGTACACAATTACTGCCACAACAGTGCTCGTTCAAGTTGAAGTGGAAAGACGAGAAAGTAAAACATCTTAACCACTGACGCCATTTGTAAAATCTTGGAAACATTAGGAAATGCGATCAAATGCCATTGAAAGGAGTAAGAATTTACTTCACCACACCAGTTCATATCGCTTACCTGGTGCGATTCAGCCGCCTTAGAAAGAGGGTATTCCGTGCAGATTGGACTGTATAGCCCACTGGCTAGCTTAGCCTAACATTTTCAAAGGGAGGTAAGCACCACAAGAAACATTTATTCAAACAAGCCTTAGCATAGAATTGCGAGGAAAAACTGTTATTATCATGGTTTTCTACAGCAAAAAGTGCTTCTTTCGAGCTCTCCCTCCTCATCTTCGAGTGCATGTACATTTATTATATCAAGGTGAAACACATGATCAAGGCAAACATGCTAAAGATTCGCTACGAAACTAAGTACTCCTACATATCAGGAAGCCCTTCCCATGGCATCAAAGAGCTATTTACAGTAATCAACGAGGTTCAATGCATCAGCATAGCATAGATCCGTACAAACATGTTGGTGTGTGCGTAGAAAAATGTACGGAGTTCAATATGTCAGCAAAATGCATATTTACAAAAACGTTTCTGCGTGCAAACAAGGCTTACTTTCGCGTCATACAGCATCTCCTTGAAGCGTTCCGAAGATTCAGTTAGTAGTATGACACCAGCAACAGTCAAGTTCTTCAACATGATAATACGAAGGTCGACTTCAGTAGATGCACGGGAGCCAACAACAACGACGGTTCCGCCTGTGCAGAATATGAAGAAAACTCGTAAGCGTCTATTATAGCATGAATGCTTGTAAGCAGCTACAAACAGCCCCCCTGCAGGTAAAAACAGCCCTTAACGCTGCTTTGCCCATGAGAAAAGAACTTCGCCATCCAAACAGTGGTCGGTTGAGATCTAATACGTGCAGCTCCTCTGGTTAACCACACACACACTTGCAAAGATACTCAGCATACGATATGAGCTAATAACGATAAGATGGGTGTACAACAAAAAGTTCTAACACACAAGGAGTAGCGTCAAGCCTATACACATCAGTAGCCTACGCAGATCCATGCCGCATGAATACTACGGATACACCTTGAATTGAGGCATACATCTCCTGATACACACAAGCATAATCCTACCTCTTCACACACATGCACGTTAACTTCTTCATATACATATCTGTTTTACCCAACATATGTTCTCAACACTACGCACACACAGCACTGTTCCCACCTGTTTTCAAAAGCCTAAGATCGTTCTGGAAGGATTTATCTCCTGCATTTTCAACGACAAGGTCTACTCCTGCTTCGTCTAGAGAAAAGATAAGGATAGACACAAAATTAATCGGTAGACTGGCAGATAATCTCAGCGTTTTCTTGTGCGCGATTATGTGTGCGTAATGGAGATATAAAGGGTAGCCTACCTGAGACGAGCTTTTCAATGGCGTCAGCGTAATCAGCCTTGTTATGATAGAAAACATGCCTAAAAATATTTTGGGTTGACAGAGATATAGATATCGAGCCAGCTATATATATCTAGATATAGAGGGATATAAATACTAAAAAAAACCGTGAAAAATCCTCGAAAGAAAGCTTACGTTGCTCCGGCCCGGACGCAGTTCTTCTCACCAAGTTCTGTGAAGAAAACGAGAATACGATAGCGCACCATGAAATTTCACAGAATGAGGCAAAAAGGCATATCACAAATCCAAAAAAAACAGCAGAAAAAACAGCTTCAAACCTGTTCCGACTGTGGCAATAATTCTGCGAGCAGAAAAGCTCTTAGCAATCTGAATGGCAGCCAAACCGACACCGCCACTGCCGCCATGAATAAGCACAGTTTGACCGGCCTTCAAGTGACCCTTGAAGATGAGAGCCTGTAGGACAGGGGGATCGAGCTAGACTGTGAATCGAGACCTTCACTTCATCCAAGATTTTTAATTTGACAGAGCAAAAAATCTTCAAAGATTTTGTATATCATGAAGACAGTACGCGAATGGTCTAAGCCCAAAAATGCGTGTGCAACCTTAAAGCTGCGTGCAAGCTTGTGTTTGCAGATTCACTAAACGTCAGCAGCACACTGCGAATTTGTAAGTTAAAAATACCCAGGAGCCGAAGGATTATATGAACCCGCAAATCTCAATTAGGTAGCAATATAAAAGGTAAACATAGGGGGTGACACACAATAACAGAAGCAAGCCTTGCAACTGCATACCAATCTAAATCTCGCACACACGATTAGCGAATTCAAAACGATAACCATGGAAAACCCATAAAGCAGCTTTCAACCTATTTCCTCTCAAAAGTTTACACTCGGCAATTCTCGAAAGAAATTCTCTATAATTTGAACATCTTTAGCTCTCCAAATATTTCCTTTCAAAAACTCAGAATCTTCGCTAGATCAACAACCTACATCGAAAACATTACACACATGCCAAAAACGCCCTTAAAAAGCTCGATAATGAGTAGCCGCTTGCTCATTCCACACACTTACCAAGTACGCCGTGAAGTAGGGGATACCAATTGAAGCTCCCTGAGAAAAGGATGCATTATCAGGAAGAATGCCAATTACATCAGCCTCAGGATTTACTGTGATATATTCCGCGTAAGCACCGGATTTTTCTCTCAAGAACCCGAAAACTCGGGCACCTACAATGAAAATGAAAGTTAGTAGAGCAATTCGTTAGGGAGAACCATGCAAAAGCCTCGTCTTCATGGGAAAATATGTGAAATATGTAGTTAAAAACGCCGAAATTTTTGGAGCTGAAAAAAATCTTAACAGCACAGAAGTAGTGAAATGATGTAACTTTGGAAGAATTTTACCTTCAGGGAAGGATTCGGCAGCTTTGGGGCATGTTTCCTCAACAACTCCGGCGAAATCAGTGCCCAAGATGAAGGGAAGTGGCGGGTTGACCAGAGGGAATGTACCTAAAAATGAGCACACATACGGAAAATTGGTAGAAGACGGCATAAAACTGTAATATATGATGTAAATCACAGTAATAGAGAAGTTTAATCAGAAAATGATGAAATCACATAAGCCAAAAAGACGTAGCGAGTCAAAAAATTTCGGGATAATCAAAAATTCAATGCATTTTGAAGCCTCCCCCTGCAATAACCAGAAACCTATATTTCCAGTCAAAAAATAAATAAAAATAAACAAAAATAAACAATAGCATCCTCGTACACCAAAAACTCCAAACTTTGGTGCCTTAAAAAGGACAAAAATTGTGATAATTACAAAAATGGAGCTCTAGTGCGAGTTTCGTACCTTATTTTATACTTGGGCAAAAATGCAAAGATAATTTTTCATATATTGAAAACAATAATGTATTTATAATCAAAGAATATTATTGACATGGAAGAAGCGGATACAGATTCCTTCTTTTTTTATACCCACTATTGCTATGCAAAAAAAATATTGTAAAATTCCAGCCTACCTGTGCGGATGTAGGTCTCCACAGGATTTATGCCAACTGCTTTAACCTTAACCAACAGTTCGTTATCGCCTCTCTTTGGTACCTCAGCATTCTCAACATACTGTAGGACCTCAGGGCCTCCATGAGCGGTAGTAATTACAGCCTTCATTGTTGCTTGAAAGAAATGTAAGTATCTCCGGTATTATGCGTTAGCAGCTGAAGATTTCGCACACAAAGCCGTAAAATCAAAGATATGCAGGTTTCTCAGCTATGTATGGTGCGCTGGCAGCCGAGGATTTTGTGCGCGAAACGGCAAGAAAATCGCTCGATGAAATTAGGCAAATATCAACTAAACTTAAACTGCAACTGGCACGAGCAATGAGGGAAATAGCACCTCCTTGAAAAAAGGGGTTTCCACAAAAAGCTACTATCAAGATCAGCTAGATAAAAGCGGATCTCCGTCGACGGCACACAACCACAAAAAAATCACTTCAGCATCCATTAGCCGCTTGCAGGGTCTTAATATTTAGTAAAACACTTAGAAAATAAAAGCGTCCAAGAAGAAATTAATGTGGAAGTTTTACAACTACACTTGTACCATGCGACGCTAATTGAAGATACCCACAAAAGTACACAATAAACCAATTCAACAGCGAGCAAAAACGCAGAAAAAAGGCACACACACATTCGCATGTATCACTCTTCGTGGCCGCGATTTGTCACCAGAAAAAAGTCAAATAAACGAACACTCTTGAAGGCAAATCAAAGAAATTCCAAGCGCAATACATCACAAGAGAAACAAGGGGCTAAAAGTATACCAAAAGTACACGAGATATATCCCATGCCTATTTGTAACACATAAAACAACTGCAGCTGCTGTAACCAATAACGTAGGAATTACCCTACGGAAAGTTTCAGGTCAGTATGAAAAATCATAATCATCAATAAGAAAGATTCTCAGTATTCTCGGAGAATAAAGAAACATCGCCAGAGAAGCAAAGTAATCTAGAAAATTAAGCATAAAACACAAAAGTCTGACTTAGTTCACCAAACGCGGGTATGCTAGACCCCGCTAAAGAGAGAAGTCTTCACGTAAAACACAAAAGTCTGGCTGAACACACCACTACACGGGCATACACACAGCGCAAAACAAGCCACAAAGACCCTATGCCGCCGAATATCCATACTTCATCTTCCAAACCTTACTCCAACACGAAAAACCAAATATATTCCATAACGATAAGAAACAGCGTAGGCTACTACATCAGGTGAACCATGTTCAGGAATATTCATCCACAACCAAGCCATTCCCAACAGTTAATGAACCCATGACTATCCCCCTCTTATGACTCACCGTAGTATATAGTAAACTTGACAAAGTACAACGCGTAGTTAAAGTAGACAGTTACACAAAAGCTAGCTTGAAAATTAGTGAAGTGCACTATGCGGTGGCATCCTCATGGGTACCAAGACATAAAACGACAGTTTCTATGAGAATCCTAGGAGAAATGTGCCCCTGGAGGAGGCAGGGCACGGACCTCGGGCGCACTTCAATAATCTCACCCATGTTGTACCAACTCCCGGTAGAAAACCCACCTATAGGTGCGATACCAGAGAAGCGCCTCATTCTATCATGCGCACGGCCAAGAAGCGGCTAGGGAAACTTTCAGTGGAACGTGGCCACTGCGAGTTGCGAAACCCTCGACTACGGGAAGGTGATTCTAACCCACTGGGCGTGAAATTTCGATCGAAAGTACCCAGCATATATATAATTGGGGAATAAAACCCGTAGCCCATTGCTCCCCAGAAAAAAGCATTACCCGACGTGTTGCAGGGTAGTGGCAGCCAGCTAACCGGGTACCCACCCGCGTGCAAAGTAACGTGCAACTGCACTCAACCCTTCATGAAGCCTTTTGCAGGAAAAGACTGGCACATCGCGACTCTACCCCGGGAGGTGCGCCTTACAATGCAGTGGATGAACTAGCTGAAAGGCAACTTCGCACCTGCTCTTTTTTTGTATGAGGCTCCTGTAGGTAAGAGAGGTTAGCAGCCTTCTTCGTGTAATGCTTCCATCAGCTGGAATGGCATGAATAAGGCCATCGTAAAATGAACTCAAAAGGGTCCCTCCGTGTGCAGCGGTACTATCGTGTTGTATTACAGTGGCGATGCGGCACTGCATATTATTCGTGACTTCGGTGGTAGAAACGTATAAATTGACTACTCTTAGGGAGTATCAAGAGGTGCAAAAGCAAAGATTGGGTAATGGCTTACCTTTATTAAATGTAGTAGTTTTGACAATCGCTCAAGCAAATATAATCGGCTAGGAACTGGAACCTGGCGGTATAATGAGAGAGGATGGCTTGATAAGCTCGCTTTTTTGGAGTTTTTTGGTACATTTACATTTTCTGGGAATTTCGGTTCCTGCGCATCCCGACTGTGGTTGCAACATCTCAGAGGAGTAGCTTCTTACCGTCGGCGTGGACAAATTGCCGAATAATTGAAGTATATTAATGAGCCATGCATCGAGTCATTTCTAGGATTTACACAGTTTCGTAAGTCAATGTTGCACACCATGAAACCTAGCTTTAAAGGGACGTAAATCCCGCTTCTAAAGATATATAGGCGATATACAGCTGGACGATTTTATTCGCCTTAAAGTTTCTTTGCTCATGAGACTTAAGTATTAGCCTGTGGCTGAACCCACTGTGAGAAGAAGCTGAGCTTGTGATTAGCTATGTAAGTATATTGGGGTGGATAAAATGTGCTGCATATACGCGCGTTCCATTATTTAAACTGTAATAAGTTAGAAAACCAGCGATTCGGATTTTAATTCCCCTTGTGATTAAAGTAACTTAAAGCATACTCTTACACCGGATGATCGAAACATACTCACCATTACCCCCTAGCATATTCGAGATATCTTTACACTGCATACTGCTTCCAACATATATTACTTTGAAAAAAACTTTTTCAAACCCAAAGAAAGAGAAATTTGGTAGTTTGTACATCATGTTGCTAGTCACTGCCGTAGTAACGCAGAAACCGACGACTTTTAGATCGCCAAGCAGAATCCACAGCTGCGATAACACAGGCAGCACCTACTGGGGAAATTCCCTCCTCTAGCACCTTCCTATGCACAATGAGCACCACAATATTTTGTAACAACCTAGTAAGTACTGCCAAAGATATGCTATGGTACAAATCTATGCAGCAGCCCTTGTGAGCTTGGGAATTGCATGCATCTGTTGCTGCCTTAAGGAAGGATGTGCAGGCGAACATACAGTATCTTGTGAGGCTCTAACTCCAATCTCTTAGTACGAGAGCTTCATCTTCTCAATTGGTAATAAAGAGGTGGTAATCTTAAAAGGCTTAATTACTGGTAGATCCCATCGAAGAAAATTTTTCTTAGCATATGGGACCTTTCTAAGATCCTCGAGGATGCCAACAAAGGTTTTCTTCTGGCATGTCTTTTTTGTTTACCCGCCACATATATACACGTGATTATATATGCGAATATATATTCTTCCTTCCTCCCCCGCAAGCTTCCAGCTGATAATATTTCCTCTTTCCATCGTATGCCTTACTCCAGTACTTGAGCATATTATTTGGCCTAAAAATTACATTTCTGTTTCTTTGACCGTGTCTCCCACAGCTCCCTCATTGGAAACCTCTCACTTCCCGTCAGTACCTTCTCTGCTATCTGATTACACCGCGGCATCCTTCAGCTACCCTCATTTCAGCCTGCAACTTTGCCTAGTTGTTTCTCTCCTCTCCTCGACTCTGAAGAATCCCCGTTTACCACACGCCTCAATTTCTACCGTTTGGATATTGTGTGTGCTCTAAGTTCACTTCTATCCTCCCCTTAGCCCTCCCTTAAGGAGATGCCGCCCCCAAAACGCTCTACTCAGAAAAATTTGGATGCTTCACTTCCTGGGAAGACGAAGCAGTCTACTCTCGGTATGAAGGCCTCGAGGTTCCCTCCTCCGGAGATTGTTAGCAAAGCATTTCGGTCGAAGAGGAACGTGCAAAAATTTGCTTACGAAGTGCAGAATGTAAACTCTAGTCCAGAGGTCAAACCCCAATCCCATCATTCTGCACCTGCACTATCAGACTTCCCACAGAAAAAGCGGCAGCATGTAACTGTGGTTCAAGAGAAAAAGGAACCTCACCTGACAAACTCTTCGGACAGCAGTTCCCCAGATACTCATCAAAAGAATGATGAAATTTCACTTTGTCCTGCTCATGAAGATGCGGATTCCATGGTATCGACGCAAGCGTCTTCGAAAGTCAAGGCAAGTATCTTTGATTGGCGTCATGAGACAGGTATTCCCTCAAATTCTGGCCCAAGTAGTGAGGAGTTGCTAAGAAAGTTTGATTTAGACTTGAAGGCAAGTGCTTATACGCCAATTTTGTTGCGGTTTTTCAGGGGAACATGAAGTGGGCGTGCACTTAAAGTGTTGATTTTTTACCATAGCGGTTTATTCAAATTGTGCTTGCTACTACATTTTCACCTTTCCTTTTCATATAAGCAACTCTTGGGAAGTGAAATTCTGCTAGTAATGATGCCTTCTGCACGCCACGTAATTCTCTATGGAAAGGCCATGTAGACCTATAGTGTCTTTTTTAATACTGTACCATTTATTACTTGCTTCAATTTATGCTGAGTTTTTTGTACTCAAGCCCATCTAAATTCGATTTTTGATCCACTATCTTACTTTGTCTTATTTTCGCTGCTCACTTTTCTGTAGCAAATAGGCATGCAAGTGCTTCTAGAAATATTGCTCCTTTTCACTACCTTCTATACTGTAGTACGGTCCTTCAGTAGGAATTTCTCGGATGGATCGGTTTTTGCGAGCCCGGAAATTGAATTTATCTCCTCCTGAAGGGTTGCGAGAGCTGCTTCTATCTTCTGCGTGCCCTCAATGTTTGTATGATCAACGCATACAAGTAGGGAAATATCACCTGCATTCAAGCGCTTAGAACGTTGTTTTTGATTTCTTTATCGAATCCCGTGTAGCGGAAAAATAGAGCCTAGCGTTTTATCAATAGATGATATCTACAATAAATTTTTTTTTATTTTTTGACGGAAAATATGTTAAGATATTGTACTACCGGTTTTTACATGGTATCCCGTCTTTATTTTGTAGTGCTCATTCATTTTAGAGTCTATAAGCATAAAGTCGTGCTGAGTGCATCCCCGGTGTGCAAGGCGCTGTGTCATGTAGAGCTAGGTGGGGGTTCTATTGTAGGTTGTGAGTTTTTCTATCACATAAAAAGCCTATCTTATGCTTAAATTTAGCTATGTGTTGCGTATTGTGTGAATGTGTTATGTATTGTGTGAGTGTGTATTGCGTATCGTGTAAGTGTGTGCGTATGAGTTTATATCCACCAGTCTAGCTACCTATGCATCTAACTCGGTCTAATCTTGAGCTTTATGCATAGAGTGGTTGTATTACTTAGCTCAAGTTTAGCATATGATGCCTTTGTAATACGAGCTTGATGTTATGTCTTGCAGTTAAGCTCATCCGTTTTTTATTAAACGATGCTTGGTGTAACTATTAGGAGTCTGTTTAACTAGTATACTTTGTTATTCCCTCTACTTTTTCTTTTAGAAGTTCTTTTTGCTCTTCTAATGTATAACTTACCTGCTTATTGTCAAGGCCATCATTTCTCTTCTCTGCTGGGCCCCTTTGAAACACATGTGGAGTATTATTACTGGAATTTTTAGTGGTAGTGTAAATGTCATGTGCGGTAGTTATAGTCTGACGGATGCTCTGGATTGCATTTAGTGTTGAATATACTGGATACTCCGTGTGCTTATTTGTTTATTTTTTGGTATTTTGCGTGTCTCGAAATATTTTATGGGTTACCTCCTAATGTGAGGGAAGAGTTTTTTAGCATTTTCCTTCAAATTTTTAAAAGTCACTTCATCGATTTTAAGACCATCTTCTACTTGTCGAACTTCAAAACATCGTTTGACGATTGTTTATGAATATGTTAATTAAGTTATAAACTTTCTAAACTATGAAGAACGTGTGTTCGTTACCAATAAAGTAAATAAGTTTCCTATGAATGAAAAAAGATGTGCAATTTGTGCTTTAATTGGTTTGTGAGTTTTTTTTGTGTTTTCGTGTGGTATTTCTGGGTGTATGTTTTGCTTTTTACCTTCTGTCATGTGCTTCCTTCGAAATGCTGTCAAAGCGCCCTTTTTTTGTAAAGTAAAGCATTGAATTCTATTAGTTTATAGCTGTATGGTTGAATGAAAGTGCCTTGTGTGGCTATCCCCGCTTGTAATATGACCCTACTTACAAGACATCCGATAAGTCTTGTATGCCACATATATGCGCAAAACTCTATGCCCCTGCTTCGGTGGTAATTATTACATCTTATGGAAGAATACGGAAGGAGCGGTGGTGGTTTATAACACTTGTGGCGGAACTGCGCGCAACCTTGATAATTATGTGACTAACTTGGGGTAAAAATATAGTCTTCGCCGAGTATTGGCAAGAAGCTCATGGAATAAAATTTTATGTGTTTAGGAATAGAAATATTATACTTGTGGATCGGATTTTGAAGCCTATTTCTAAGAAACTTGGTGTAAAAAAGTCAATGTCGGGTGGAAAAAACCTGCCATAATCTACTCAGTATCTTACTCATCTTAATTCAAACAGTTTTAAATTCAAATGCTTCATGCGTTATGGCGAGCGCGAATGCAGCCCAAACAAAAATTTCAACTCCCTTTGAAGCTAAGAAATTCTAATCTGTGGAATAAGAGTTGCTTGCTTACCGATAAGCTTCGAACATTATAGTCTACCACTTTTTTGAAAGCTTGAATAAGTTGATAACGAAATTTTCGCGGTTAGCTTTCCGCACCTCAAAAAATTCCTTAGTTACCCCGAGGGGTTTATTCTCGTGAGTAAAACGCTGGTACCTAGGCTACTCTCTGACCTAAACCTGCCTAAATTTAATCCGTATTTCCTGAGGTAACACATCATGAATCGTTTTGTTTCTATATAAATTTTTTATAAATAGAAATAGTGTTTTGTAGTCCATAACGTATAGGATCGATTATGTAGCAAAAACATTGAATTCACGCTGTTAAATGCTAAAAAAATAATCTCCATTAAATAAAACGACTTACCTCCATCCCTACTGAGTGAGATTGCTGCATTTCCAGCTAGGTGCTAATACCAGGTGCTACCACTGCTTCCGTCATTCCCATAGCTAAACTAAACTTTAATTTTACAGTCGCTGGCACCGCAACTGCTGTCTACAATTGTCACCACTACTGATCATTGCAAATTTAAAATGGATATCCAGGCTCTTACTTGAGCTGTATAGCTTTGGAAATTCCTATAAGCAGAGACCATGGCTCTTGAAAAAAACTTTCAATCTGCAGCTTTCGTGACAAAAATCACGGCTCTGCGCGTTATCGCTGCTCTCAACCAGTAGATTACGGCATGTGTGTCTCCAATGTCAAGTCCTGCTTTTTCTGAAAAATCTGATATATGCAGCTGAAATAACTGTAATGGCTTTTTCAGCTGCAATAACTCTCTAAAGAGCTTTTCTTTACGATTGAGCCCGCTCGGATTATGGCTTTGCTTGGTTTGTGGTTACATGAACATTACAATACTTACCGGCCTCCTTCGCGGCTTGGGGGCTATCTTCGATGCTGATTAGACACAAGTGCTTAGGTGGGAAAAACCAACGATTAGCGGCTTCTTTCACACCACTGGGTGAATGAGATGGCTTCATAATAGTGTGCTAGAAACCTTCAACTGTGGGTATCTTATGAACTTACAGTTTGGGAAGAGTGTAAATATGCGCTAATACACAGTTTCAAAACAGTGTAACAATGTGCTAGTCTATCCGACGCTTGAAGACCAATATTAAGGGACTTACGGCATTTTTTCACCCCGTAAGCAAAGAGTTGCGAAGTATACTCGCGATTTAAACAGGTCATCGATAAGGAAATAAACGGCAATAATAAATCAAAAAACACTTCAAAAGAAATCCTAAAACTAGCAGAAATTGCAAAAACTCAAATATCTATACCCACATGAAATTACTATTCATTCAACAGGCTTGCAAAGTGCATGTCTATTCATGACTGCCGGCTGGTAAGAAACAGGAGCTCTTGATGCGCGGTTATTGAATATGTACCTCAACTTAACTATATATTTTGCATGAAGTACGGAATGCGCTAACTTATATGCTCTCATTTTATTTTTTCCGCACCTCTTCCGCGTTCTTTTTGGAATTCTACCAGGGAATTTGATATTTTCATCGTATGAGATACCTTATGTGTGACCCCCCCCATTGAATCTCAGGTAAAACAATTATTAGAAAATAGTGTTGGCTTAATTGTTTCAATATTAGATTCTCCGAATTTTCTGAAAAAAAAAACAAAGAAAAATGCAAGTTTCTATTCGAGCTTTTTGCTGTGTTCACTATATAATTTTTTAAAATTAGCTTTAATTTTATTTTTTAAGTAGTCTAAAAGCTTAATCTCTCCTGCGAAGAGAAGTATCGTACGTAGAAAGCCTATAAATCTTGCATTTGTGGTAAAATTGATAACAAATTTTGCAAATAATAGTTTATGGGAAGTCCGTTCTGCAGTGCTTTGTCGCGTCTGCCGAAGCGCTAATTTTCAGGGGCATTTTTGGCTGACAAGACTCAAAGACATCCACGTACACAGAACAGGCGCATACACATTCAATCACGCTCACGCAAAAATACAGACACACCTCATACTCACCGAAAAATGCAGATACACCTCACACTCGGACACACCTCATACACAAACCCTCACGCTCACCCACACACACTCTCACATACACGTACATACTCCGACACACAAAGCCACACACACCTAGGCCCACTTACACACGCATCGACCCACCGACTTACACCGACCCACTCACACACTCAAAAGGCGTTTCGAGAAAAGGTACTGGCAGTTTAAAAGCAATGCCGCTATTAACCCCAATGGGGAACACACCTGCGCAAATAATCACTACACCCACAGGAAAATCTGCAGTCCTAACTTGGCTGCACGCCATCGCAATGTGCTTGGATATTGTATACAGAAAATCATGTTCTATATCAATTAGAAGACTACACTAGTCGACGCGGCAACTGCCTAATGCTCTGGTATATATGTTTTTGATTGATACCAAAGCTTACTAGTACTTTGGCAGCGAAACAGCCTTTTATATGTCTACTAAATATTCTCGGAGAGTATATTAAAAATAACCGTTGCTTACTTTGTGCAGCCCCCGACCTTCGCTGCAAAAAGTGAAGAGGAGGAGGAATTCACACTCTTTCATTCAAGTGGTTTAAGCAGCAAAATCCAAAGAATTTCCTGCTTACTCCTCAGTATAACTTGGCGCATAGTATGCAATTTTTTGCTTAGTTTGTTCCGCCATATATATGCTTTAAGTGCTATAAAGACTGGTATACCACACACCAGCAGCTATTTGCATCTCAACACACTGATGTAGCAGCGCTTCATAGCTCAATAAAAGCATTTTGCAGTATATGCATGAGGGCCTACATCTATAAAGTATATGGCGTTAATTTTGAAGTTCAGCCCTTGAGAAAGCGCTTGCTTAGTGGGAAGATGATTCCTTCATAAGGAGGAAAAGAGCTTTTTACTTCTGATTATTTCTCCATGGATGTATAAACTTGTTGTTATGCATATTTTTGAGCTGCTATAGCGTGTAGTATTCATTGATGAAAGTCTGGGTGGCTTTTGATATGTAAACTAGTGAATTTCGTTGTTTTTACTGGGTATACATGCCTGTGATTGCCTCTTAAAAAGGGTAGCTATGGAACTACAGCTTCTGCAAATCAAGGCAGATTATACTTAATTTACGACGAGTCGATGCGTCATTTTGACAAGTTTTTGCAATGATGAGGAGGTGCAAGCTCTCTCGTTAACCTTTCTGATGTCGCAATGTCTGCGAGAAGCTCATTCTCTGTCATTAGATGGTTTTCTTGGTGCATAAATACGTGTTTTTATGGCTTTTGTTGTTTAATATTAGGAGTATCACTTAATACCAACCCTTTGCACTGATATCTTGGCTAAAAACGTTTTCACTTGATAATAAGAAGCAAAGCTAAAAGATGAGTGAAGTTAGCAGGTAAAACAGGAAGAAGAGCCGAAAAATGTTAAGCTGCTAGTGCATCTAGAAGCCTCTTATCTTTAGCACCTTCATATGATTGGTGGTCTTCCTTAGGACGGCATATGATAGGAACAATATGCGCTAAAGAAGGGAAAAATATGCGAAGATATTGAGAGTATTCATGAGAACCTCTTTGTATCCTGTTGCATCACGAGCTCCTACACTAAGCGAATATTTGTTTAAGGCTCTTTTGCTGGCGTTTTTTTTTGTGAAGACAACACTTGCGGGAAGCATTGAAGCTTCATATGAGGCCAGGGGAATATGTTGTAGGGTTGAGTTTTTAATGTGAAAATGTGTGATTTGACGTTTATTGCAAGAGAGAGTGATGCTTTGCTTTTGGTTGAAAAAAGCAACGAACTACAGGATGAAGAAGCATCATACAGGAGGAGGAAAAATGCCGTGATCATCCTCCAGCGAGTCAAATCACTTACCCCGCCTCGGGGAGTCATAAATGATAATGGTGACAGCTTCCAGTAGGTTTATTTCATCTTTATGTGGATTTTGAGTATATATCCTTTTTTTATGATGAGTGGTATATGAATGTTGAGCGTTGTTTTTGTGTGTATATGTGTATGCGTTTTCTGTGATTTTATGATATCTTTTTCGAATGAAATGCTGCTTTTAAGGCGTGGTTTTCTGTATTTTTGCGATGAATGCCGTTTTCTTTTAGTTGCGAAGTTGGATTGTAATTTTTTGAGTGATTTGCTTGTAGCTTACTTCAGGGAAGTTTTCTTCTTGCCAATTTTTACCTGAAGGTCGCTTTTTAAAACGAAAGAATCGCTGTGTTTGTGTGTGCGAAATGAGTTGAGCTAGCTATTTCAATGTGCACCATGGGTTTTACCTCATTTGTCCCATTAAATGTGCTTCTCTCCTTATTTTGTTTGGCTTTTCATGATTGTTTCTGCATAACAGAATCTCCAGAATGAAAAAACTGGCAGTCTTTATTTTCGTGGCTTTAAAGGCCTAAAGAAGCAGTTTTTTCAGGCTTTTATTCAAGGAAAAAGCTTAAAGTTTTCCCGAGTAAACCCTAAACCCTTTTTCCTACTGCTGTAGCACATTTCTGATACTAGCAAAGGATCCTTTTCCCCATAAATATAGATTAGCAAGAAAAAGAGTGCCACAAGGCCATCTTTAGTTGTTTATAAGCGGCTAATTTCGCATTGCCTTTAATGTATAAGCAGGCACTATTCAAAACCTAAAACAAATGAATAAAGAGGCAGTTTTTTCCTTATGAAGCTTTATTTCTTCTTTTCATGCAGTAATACTACGATTTCTTTGCTTTTGCTGCTACTCTATCATCCTTTCAGTGCATTCACACACACTCATCTCCTTTTCATCTTATATACCTGTTTCTTCCTTTAGCTACCTCATTGCGTCTGGAATTCTATACTTGACGGTGACGGATTCAATGTATCCAGAGAAGCTTGCAGTTTGCTTTCTCAATGAAATACAACAAGCTTTTGAAGACAGGTTGAAGACTGAGTTCGGTCCCACCGCCAATCATGCTGAGCTCATCAGTAAACTCCAAAGAGCGTACTATTTCACAAGATTTGGTAGGATAAATTTTGAGCTCAGATGCTGTAGAAAACGCTTTGGTAGGCCTGTGGGTTGCTTGTATGTGTGTGTAATTTGGAGGGCTTGAAGGGGGTTCTGGAGTGCATTGCAGCTTGGAGCAGGTAAAAAATCCTTATTCCAAAAATTGTGTGTGTGTGTGCAGAGAAACTTTTTATCTTTGGTATTTTTTCTTTCATTTTCTATATTTCTCTTTGGGTCGCTCATTTTCCGTCAGTCTGTAGGGTTTGCCTACTTTCCCTTTAGAATTAAGTCTATGTATATGTGTGTGTGTATGTTTTGGTTCATTTCTATAGTTTTTTCTTGATAAATTCTCTCTCCCTCACTCCTTCTTTTTTGAGTAGGATACTGCTTGTGTTTTTTTCTTATGCAGATCGCTTTATCGAACAGAAGAGGAGGGAATACCAAGATATGCAATATCCAAAGTCTATGCAGAGACTGAATGTTTCCCTGAATGAAGTACATAGCATTATGCATGAAAACTTGCAAAGCATCATGAAAAGAGGAAAAAAGATAGAGGGTACTGCGAAATTCGCTTTTATTGTGAGAATTTGCGGAATTTGTATTGATTTTTCCTTATTGTAATGTGTGTGTGTGTGTGGTGATGAAGATTTGATGTTTCGCTCTTTGTTGGTTAGTGTGTGTGTCGTTATCATGATGGTGTGATATTTTTTTTTATAAACTCCCTGTTAGTGAGCTGCTTATTTTTTGGTTTTATATCGGATGTATGCATGCCCTTTTATGCTGCTATTGAGATATGTGTGCCTGCTGTGTTTGATGCCATTTCATGTGTGTGTTTTTCTGATGCATGGCTGCTATACTGAATGCCATTTGGTGTGTGAATTTTCCTCACGCTTACTGCTTACTCTTTGCACTGCAAAAAATCATAATAAAACTAGTCATTTCTCCGAGATTACTTCCTCTTCTTGCTAATTCTGAATCTTCTTCTCACTGTGTAGGCTACTCTTGTTCTCTTTGTTTTTCCAGTCATCACGCACTCGATGCTCCATTTCATGATGAACTATCTATGTGTCTCTGAGAGAAGCCCACTGGCCACATCTCTGTGTGTGTGTGGAAAAAATTTTTGCTTTATATTTTTTTGGTTTTTACTTTTAAAAGGTTTTTTTGCTGTCTTTTAGCTATCGCAGTGGAAGCTCAAAATTTTGCAGATACTACGTCAAAGGTAAGCTGAAAAATCCGCAAAGCTTCAAGAAAATTCGGTTTTTTGCGGGTTTTTTACGGCATTTTTGCTTCTTACATCTTCGCTATGAAACTCCAGTGAGAAGATGAGCAGTGAGGGAGAGTATGGAAGGCGAGAGAGAAAGAGGAAAAGATAGCTGTATAGATACCATAAGGAATAGAGATCGAACAAAAATTTTATCCTTATTATCAACTCCAAGGCGAGAGAGAGAAAGAGGCCAGCAAAATGAGACAATTTGCTCTACAGAAAGCTGCTGCTTCGTTTGTTTCTCTATTCCAAGCGATGATTTTGATATGGAAAAGATCTTTTTAGCTTTTTAGGATGCAAACTTGGGTTTTTTTAAGGGTGCATGTTGGAGTAGAACGAGCGATTTGTCTACGCTCTGATGATGCTTTACACAAAACTCCCAATTTTTGGTAATTTCGCAGCTTTTTTCTGGTTCATATATCATAATCCCTCTTTTGTGTAAATATGCTGCTGACTACCCATGAAAAAAAAGCACATAGTGTCACCAAATCATTGTGGCTTAATAGAAGGCGCATCTTCTGTGGAAATTTTGAGTTTTGGTAGTCAAGTAAGCGCGATATAAGCGTAGAGGAGGGTTTTTACTGTTGATTTCATGAAAAAAAAGGTGCAGAATAGGAAGCTGAAGTGTGTGTTGATGCATCTTTCGTGATAACGCTAGTCTGCGTTCAGAGTGTGTGTTGCGCCTTTTTTTTTGTACCTACTCTGAATCTCTAGTATGATTTAGTAACATATTTGTAGAGGCGTGTGTGTGGTTTTTTTTTTGTGTTTTCAGTGTATTTTTGTTGTGTGCGTTGAGGAATTTACTGAGATATTGATGGGTTTTGCTGTCAGTCATTCTATTGCTTATTCATTCGTTCATACTTTGGTGTCCACGGGGCGTGTCTGCGTCTTCTTCATTGATTGGAAGGATTTGGGCTCATTCTCTCGCGCTTGTTATTTGCTACTTTTTCTTAGTTGTAAGCCTGAAAATCGCGTGTTTTTATCTTTTTGACATTGTACAAACGTGCTATCGGTACTGAATTTCTTATATATCCCCTGTGTGTGCGTAATTTTTTTTGCAGTTCAAGAAAGCATCTGCAATGATGCTGTTCAGGATGAGGATGAAGAAATATCTACCGTTGTTGTTTCTATTTATCTTTGTAATTGGCGCTCTTATACTTTGGATTTTCTTTATGTGATATCTCTTTGAAAACTGTGAATTCGCTAGGGCCTTATGTGGTAGAAAAAGGTGTCTTTTTCATCTTTTTTGGACCTCTTAGTGCCTTCTCTCTACCTGTACTCTTCCACAATATCAAGTATGAAGCCTCATCCTCAAGTTTTTCATTGTTAATGGAGTTTTCTATGGTAAAAAGCCGTGTTTTGGAAGTGTGAAATGCGAAGTTATACACTCTGCCATTCCTTCAAGTTTCTTGGACTTTTACTCAGATGAGTGGCTTCCCACTCAAATCAAAGATCATGAGTCTTGTGGAAAATTCTTGTGACCGTCGTGGTTCGTGCCTTGAAGAAGCGTTTGGCTGTGTGACATATTTTTGGCTAAAGCACTTCGGCCCTTGCTGCTGACTTTGTGTTTTTCCAGTAAAGGCAGGAAAAAATAGTCGCCAGTGCCTTTGTTTTTTCCGTTGATTTGCTCTATATATAGAGATTTTTGCTGGTGTTATGAGGAAAGTAGAAACAGGAAAAAAGGCATAGTTGCTCCTCTTTTCATGCGCTTTTACGATTTCAACTGTGTTGCTTTAAGTTATCTGGGAGCCTAGGTGCTTTCTGAAAAACGAAAAACCTCCGTACACTTTCAGCCTTCTTAGAGCTAATGGATGGTGTGCTAGAGTGTTTGTTCTGTATGCACCTTTTCAGCCACTTTGTAGTGTGTTATTCTTTTGCGTACCCGTGATATATAAACCAGCCTCTAGATACTGTAGATGGTATGCCAATTTCTCTTGCTGGAAATACGAGATAAGGGAATCGCATGATTCTTAATATGTATTATGTTTCCTTACTATATAAAACATCTTCTTTGCCGTTGAACTTCAAGGCATTGTAAACGTTTCAAATACAATAGTATTTTGGTATTAACATCGCGGATTCTGCTTTATACACGCATATATCCTTGGCGGCTTGAAAATGGCTGTTTCATGAGGAGTTCTGATCCTCAGATAGTCTAAGTCATTAGACTTTGTCTCCCTACATAAGATTACTTCATATTATAGGGAAGAGTAATGAATTTCTTCTAAGATACCTCACGCGAGACTACACACGCGACACTGCAAATAAGAGACTAACCTTAAGAGACTCCACATAAGATACTGCACGTAAGAAAGTGCACACATGAGACTACACACTAAAGGCAAAGCATAACAGACTCACACACACCATACTAAACACACTAGACTGCACACACAAGGCTACAAACTAAAGAAAAAACCTTTTATCGTGGAAATTTGAACAATAGAAAGAATTCACCAACTACCTATTCAAGCTACCTAATAATATCTTGAATTTTATTTATGGTCTCGAGTACCCGATCACCGAGTCGTTCTCGCTGGGATTGATATCCTTGTTGAATAGTTGTAACCACTATATGGTAACTGAGTATCTTTGTTAAAACTCCGGCAAAGATAGTATATTCGTAACCTGTGTGTGTGATAACTGAGTGAGAATCACTGCTAAGGCTCCAGTAAAGACAGGATCTTCGTAGCTACTCTGTGATAACTGAGTATCTGCTAAAACCTCAGTAAAGATAGAATCTTTGTAGCTAGTCCTCAGTGACTCAGTGAGCATCACTGTTCACTCTACAGTAAGGGTGGAATAGCCGTACTCGGATGATAAACTAGTTATACCAAGGTCAAGTCGGTGACAAGGAGTACCAATAAGTTCTCAAACTCAGTGATGATACTACTGCTAACTTCTTGGCTGCCTCTTGCTGATATATTCCCCTATGTTTGTATAGTTTGCAAAAAGCTGTAGGATAACACCTCCAGTTCTTCTAGTACACACAAGCAGGTATGCTCTAATACAAGCTAACTTGTGGAATGGGTCACTGGGTGGGTAAGTACAATTACTGCTCTTCTTTTCTGCACTAATTACAAGCTTCTGTCTTGTTAATTATAGGGTTTAACGAGTAGTTTCAAAGTCGCAATTATACTAGTATGCATTTTGTTTGTTTGTAAAATGTTAAGATTCCCAATCTATTTGATTTTATTATTTAGTTTGTTCATGCACCCTTGTTCTTCCTGTTAAGAGTAGGATTATTGTACCCTGTTAGTCCTCATTATCTAGCTTTAAACTATTTAGTTCTTTACTCGCACAAAATAAAGTAAAACCTCCATGGGCTGCTACATCTTTGTCAACAGCAGCTCTTGTAGCATGTCAAACATCAACTCTGTCATAACTTGCACCGCATCCCACAAAAAGGTTGTAATCACTCCTGGTCTTGGATACTTTACAAAGTGTTGAATGACTTTTGTACATTCGTAAGAGTTTGGCAGTTCTTTTGATGGTATCTATTTGGGGGGCATTCCTGAGACCTATCCATAGTTAAAGTAGGCAAAAAATGTGTGCAAAATATTGAAGTTTATGCTGAAGATGCTGGAAGTGGTAGTATCAAAAGGCTATATTTCAAGATACCTTAAATATACACTCTATTAACGAGAGGCAGACTAACTGAACAACTTTAGAATGCAGAAAAACATATTTGCAACGCTATTTTGTATGAAAGAGGCTGTTGAGCTAAACTAACAAGGAAGGAACTCCGCTTCTTCTCTGGAAATTCATGCAAGAAGAACCAGCAGTCTACTCATCCCAACAAGGAAGAAACTACCGTACCCCTAGAAATTCTCCCTTGTGAGTGAAGTTCAGTCATCTACACCCTTCTAAAAAGCTCACCACTCTTTGAACTTTTGACAGCCTAATTTAGAAGAAACCAGGGAATGTAGCACAGACTAAGTATTGGATTTATTAGGTTTTCCGGCTGACTTTGTGTCTTATTTCCTGCATGAACGCGACTTTATGCCTCTAGCTTACTCTTTCCAGCTAGACGGCATTAGTCTCAAGTCATGAAACAGTGGTACTAGGCTCTGTAGTCTGGCTTCCAAGCATAAAAAAAAAGCAGATTTGATTTTGCGTATTGGTTCAAACCTCTGGTACACACGCCTTTTTAGCCCGCTCGCATATAGTATACAAAAGTTAGTCAATGCATCTCCTCTTTGGCGTAAAAGCTTTTAAAGCCCTGAATTAGGTTTTTTACCGAATTATAAAGGGAATTTGAGTATCACGGCGTTGTAGTTAATTATCGCACATGATTTTGCTCACTACAAAGTTTGCACCAGTAAACAGCAAACAAGTTGATCCCCGTTATACCTTTAGAGGTCACTCGTGAAATGATGCGATTTTAGCCTATTTAAGTGGGGAACCGCAGCCTGTTTTGCAGACTGAATGGCAGAGACAATGCAGGTGTGCCTAACATTCTGGAGAGTCGCAGATGACTCACTCCTTATGAAGAAAACAACTAGAAGTGGCAGTGTTTGAAAGTGAGTGGTCGCTCTTGTCATTGATAATTTTTTTAGTTTCTGTTAGTAGCAGTGTGTTCACGCGTAAAAATTGGCAGTTTTTTACAATTAGCTGCTTCCTAAAATCAACAGCCTCCTAAAATAATGAAAAATATGAATCATCACATTGAACTTCTGTGAAGTTGCGTGTGCGAAGTTGGAAAATGTACGAAGTTCGAGGATGTGGCAGAAAATATATACAAAAAAAATTTACCCAAATGCTCTCTCCTTCACATGATAGCTGACAGCGGCTGCCGTGCCGCTATCGCAGTTTACCCTGGGGCTTGCATGTAACTGGCTCAATAAGAGCTGGGATCCTCCTGTCTTGCGCACACACACACATCCCCACACGCCAGACACACACACACAGACACCAATAATCGTGCATACACAGGCACTTGCGTAAACACTGCCGCCTACACACACACAGACGCCAATAGACGCACACAGACACACGTAGGCGTAAACACACACGCTCCCGCTAGCACCCTGCCACACACACGCACCCACACACCAACACACACGGACACACACACACAGACACCCACCTAACATAGGGTAGCCACTTCTATGCCACCAAAATTTGGGTGATAATAACACTGTTATCAGGTGTATGCACACCCCCGGTATCTCCTTTGATGTGAGCACTGGATTTTTAATTATGCTCGAGTAATCTGCCGCTACACGTTATAGTCGCCTGCCAAACCCCCTTTTTTTCTTCCATTTTCTCCGCGCAAAAACCGTTAGTTGAAACTGGGAGGGAGGTAGTAATACGCAACTTTTGATAGTTGCTGTTAAAGTTTTGGTTTTAATCTCTTGCTGAGTAAGTTGCTGGTGTTTTCTTGTGAGCTTTGGCGATTAACCTGCTCTTTTTGGTATCTTCGGGAAAGTATATCGCTTTTATACAGCTACATATATACAATGGATATGGGAGGATCAAAAGAATGATTTCCGTCATGTAGTAGCTCCGAGTTTGCCAGTGAAGAGCTACAAATTCGTGGGTGTTCATTTGATGTGGGTAGTTGGTATTATCTGCTTCTTTTTATTTGGGTTTAGTGTGTAATGTTCATTGTAAGTGTGTGTGCAGTTTTTGTTGTAAGTGCGTGCGTGTGGTATTAATTTTAATTGTGTTTGTGTAGTGTTTGCTGTAAGTGTGTGTAGTGTTCACCTGTTTGTGTGTGTAGTTTTCATTGAAGTGTGTATGTGGTGTTCATAGTAAGTGTGTGTGTGTTTCTTTGTGTTGTCCATTATGTTGTGTGTGTAACGTTTATTGCATCATATCGCTTGTGCATGTATGTTTCCATGTATTGTTCATTGCAAATGTGTGCGTATTTTTTTGTTACTGTCTAATATATGTATGTGTTTCTTTGTAGTGTTCATTTTGCAGGTGGTGTGCATGTTTTCTTGAAATGTTCATTATGTTGTATGTATAGTGCTCATTGTGTCGTATCGTGTTTGTGCAGGTGTTTCCTTAGTAATTCTCACTATATGTATGTGTACCTTTGTTTCTTTGTAGCGCCCACTGTAAGTGAGAGTGTGTGCGTGTTCATTACGTGACATTCTGTGTGTGTTCCTTTTTCGTGTTCCTTTCAGGCATATTGTGTGTATCATTCGTATTTTATAGGTGTTTCTGTTGGTTTATTGCTTGCTATAGGCTGATATCCCCTTTAGATAAGATGCTTTTTCCTTGCTGCTTACTATCCACAGTAGTATGAGCGATTCTAGAGCATTCTATACTGTTTGTGTCCCTAAGAAGTGCTTTGAAGATACATTAGTGGTGGAAAAGGTATATAATGAGACAAGAATATCTTCTGATTCTCGTCCGTGCACACAACACACAAATATGGCAGAATGCTGCTGAAGGTCCGGGAGACTCAATAGATGTTTTTTGTGTGTGTTTCTATAACCACAAGCATACAGACGCAAACGCATGCATACATACAAGTTTACGTTCACAAGTGCATACGTACACATGCTTATACTCATAGACACGCTTATACTCACACACGCGCTTATACTCACGCACACGCTCGTGGTCACATTCACACTCAAGCACATACATACACAATGTTTTTTTCCCTAATCTCCCTGCTTTTCAGATAGAAGGGTTACACCTTGCTAGAACTTGAGGCACACACACACATATAGAGATACAGGAAGAAGGAATTAGTTTCCTCTACATACTTTGGATATGCTCTTTTTATATGATCAAATGGATAATGAGGTAATACCCTATTGAAGCTTGTTAGCTCACACTCTAGCGAACTATCTGCGAAGCTAAGCATTGCTAGTATCACTAGGAGGTGGTAGTTTTAGTGTGTTAAACTTGAATCTTCAAGCCGGTCAGTCCATAGAATAACTTGTCACACGCACAGTTGAAGCAGAGGCCTAGGCTGGCGGATAGTATGAGCTACAGGAAGTCTAGGCAAAGCAACTTTTTCCTCTCTGGCTTATTAATGAGTGTATATTCACACAAAATCTATCGAGTTTTGGCCGAGCGGAGCTGCTTAGCATGAGTATGTTGCTGGCGCTAATGCCAAGAATTCCGTGAGATCGTCAAGAGTATCATATCCCTTCTGTACACACGCTTGATCACGTATTGAGCTAGTCAATCTTTGCTCCGCCAGCCTTGTGCTGATGAAAGCTTTTTGATGACATTATACTGAGGTGTGCTGAAACGCACGCACACACACATACATGTTACATACACAGCACACACACAGTTTTAGCTGCTTTTCGGCTTCAAATGGTTACTTGTTGATAAAGTGTGTATTTTTGTGTGTGAATGTATCGTCTGCCTAGAATGGGTTTAACACAGAGGTAATGTTTGCAGGCTAAGAATCTGCAGAGCATACGGTGTATATGTACGCTGTACTTGGTGTATGTAGTTGGTACTCTGCTAACCTAGCCTTTGAGGGCTGCTTTTTGTGATTTTAGAGTGTGTGTGTGCGTGTGTGTGTGTGTGAAGTTTTCTGCTTTGCTTGAAGATTTCAAGACTGAAGGATTCTCAACGTTAAGGTCGTGCCTTCTTCCTACTATGCTTTCTATTCCTCTGCTGTAGTTTTTAGGAGCTTATCTGATGCTTCATGCCTCGTAATCGTATACATGGTACACGCACAGCCTGCAATATGCAAGGTATTTCGTTCGCCTTGTAGGTAATATGAGAATGTTTGTATAGTACAGATGCTAAAATTGCGTATGGAAACCCGAATTAGGCTTCTTTCTAGTCATTGCACACACACAACTGCGTGAAGGCATCAGCTGAAAGACTGCCTTAATTTGTTCTTGTAGAAACCGTGATAACTAATGATTACACTCATGTACGAAGGGGGTGAATTCTATGGCTCCCTCTAACAAGTGTAAAGCATACGTTTAAGAATAGTCTGTATTTGTGTTAAAAATAACTCCTTTGTGTGTGTAAATTATCGGTCTTTTGGGGTATATATAAGTAAGCAGATGGTAGCTTCTTGCATTCTTCTTAGCTGTATTTAAATTGTTCGTTTATGTGCCTGAAAAGGCTTTTTTATCTTTGTTTTGTAGCTGATTACACTTGTGTGTTAGCGGTGTGTTTTTTCCTATTTCATGAAATATATGTGTGTGTTTGCCTACAGGAGCAAGGATAATCGTTTTATGATGTATGTGTGTGTGCTTAGTTTTGTTGGTAATGCATATGAAAAATGGGAGAAGAGATAGTTTTGTGGAGTGTTTTTTCATATACCACAGCTCAATTTGAAGTGTCTGCAACAGTAAGCTTGTGTTCGCACACATATGTTGTCTTGTAGTTAGTTACACACTCGCCATCAGTCACACACGGATAGTGTGTCACGCAAAAATGGTGAATCGCATAGTCAACGACACACGCGTGGTAAGATGCATACGCGGTTGGTCACACATGATAAAGCGCATGCCTAGTCAGTCGCACACATTTTATCACACGCATTGTCGTATACACATGGTCGTGTACACACATAGTCAGCCACATATAATCGGCCAAACACGCGAAGTCGGCTACACACGCGTAGTCGATCACATACACAAGCCCACATACGCTCTTGTTTGCAAATTCTGATGTATTTGCATGTACGTACACCGGCATGTATACTGATGCTCATGCCATAATGCACCTCTACAAAGTTATGGGAAGCAACTGTGCACATCCAAGTGAGAGTGGAAATTAGCTTTACACACATGCCAACACTTCACTTGTGCTAGCTTCTAAACTCGCAATTCATACTACCTCCACAAATATACGCTACGAATTTAGTTAGCACACAGTATAAAGATCCTTGAAGTAGGCTCATGATGTGAGTGTGTGTGAATTGAGCACCTGAAATGGTAGTCTGTGTGTATAATGAGCATCTTCAATATTAGTTTGTTTCTTGTGTGTGTGTAAAATTTTCATAAACTGGCGAATGCCGTGAACTTTCATAAGCCAGCAATGTTTAGATGAGGCTGTAAGCTTCTTTCCAGTTTTTTTCTACACAAAACGAAGCCTTTAAGCTCCTTCACTCATATTGAAAGCTTCACTTACGACTAATGAAGAACTTGCACTTCCTGGCAATATTTCGTAGTTTCTGCTTCAAAGATTCCAGTATTTTTGGCTTTTGAGGAGTCTATTTTCTCACTTCTTCATCTTTTTTATGAAGAAGAGCTTTTTTTTGTCAAAAAATTTGTTTGAAGATGATTTTTCTGTGTTTAATTCGGCAACCTATATCGTGTAGTGTGTGGTTGCCTAGTTCTAACAGTTAAGGCTCTCGTGTGTGTGTGTGTGTGTGT